>JACJUM010003259.1:3882438-3898526 GCA_020976665.1 Heortia vitessoides | reverse complement strand
TTATGCGCTCACAATGAGAGCGAGTGAGAGGCACGCGTCCCTCTCACTCGCTCTCATTGTGACGCGTGTTACGCAAATGTATTGTATGTATATTTGTATATAAATACGTATGTATGTGTAAAGGTAAAAATAAAATTTTGTTAAAATGAAATTCAGTGCGAGATTCTTTGTATAAATTAATGTTTTAAATATAATTCTTTGTATAAATAAATGTTTTAAATTATTACTATTATTTCACCCTTATTCCTACTATACGAATGAATATTCACATTAAAATTATTTTACCACTCAAAGTCGTTGTCACGTAAAACTTTCGCCCGTATACCGACTTTACAGGCAACCAATTTTTAATTCTAAATAGGGGTTATCAGGGGTCGAAAGGGGGGAAGAAAAGTTTTATGGAAGTATCGCTATTTTTAGAGCTAGAAACTTGAAACTTATTTTTAAAACCTTTTGATTCGATATAAATAAACGACATTCATAGTTTATATAAGTTAAGGTAAAGAGGAATTAGGATAAATACATAGAAAATAAACATGTATGTGATCAACAGTTTATCTCCTGCAGCTGATCGGATTGGATACTTGAGCGTGAGGCTTATCTTCTATAAACTTTCACGTGCATGAAATAACGTATCAAATTAATAATTCGCAGTTTGAATTTGATTAATTCCGCATTATCAAAGGAATTAAATCCTGGCATGCAATTTTCGCGTACATTACGCTAGTGGGGATTTGCTTTGATTGAATTGTGCAGTGGCGGATTAATTTACCGCAACTTCAAAGGAAGTTCATTTAGGCGATTACAGTCCTGCGTCACTTTAACATTTATATAGAACTCACTCCGGCCATTAACTTTAAAATAGAAATATTTAATTAAAACTTTATTTATATTACAATTTTCTGATAGTTCACTATCTATCCATTTTTTGGGGAATTTTGATGCTGTTTAATATAGTATAGTTCTGTGATTGCCACTTTACTTACCCAACGCGGCAGGTTTGGGCAAATTCCCCCTAATTTAGGGGAAGCCTATGTCCAACAGTGAACGTTTTACGGTTGCTGTGATAAATATAGCTTTTTATAATTGTGAGAATTTTTGACATCGGCTCAGCAATCTTAGTTTATTTGTTACAAACGTCCTAATCTTGGTTACATTGATCCATTTTAGGAAATTATTCAAATTTTTTTAAATATAATATGTACTCGATAAACATGTATGTAGCTTACTAAAGGATAAATACTATTTAAAATCATTTAGTCCGTTTTTAATTTAGATCGTAAGAAAACAACAATCAAGTTTCTAGCTTTTATAATCTGCATGCATAAATTCACAGTTCATTTAACTTTATACATTTATTTTTTGACGTTTCAGCTTTCTTGTGGCAACAGTCTTCAAAATGATTTCTTACTAAGACACAAAAATAATCATGACATAAAACTTAACTAACTGTAAACTTAAAAATTAAAAAAAAATTCAATGTTTGTGTGGATGAACTAAATTGCTGATTATGAGGTTCTTTAAGATTAAAGATATCATAGATATATGTATCCATATGCATTCAATACTCATTTGTATTCCTATTCCTGATTTAATATGTAATAATGTATTTATTAGAACATATATCACTAAAAATACAGAAACACAATTTGTTGTCCATTATCCTACTAATATTATAAATGTGAAAGCTTGTAGGTATGTATGGACGTTTGTTATTCTGCGAACAGACACTACGGAATAGATTTTAATGAAACTTTACGATAATGTAGCTTATAGATTAGATTAACACAAAGACTACAATTTGTAAAGATATTGTGTGGATCCTACTAATTTTATTAATCTGAAAGTTTGTGGATATGAAAATTTGGGTGTTCGTTACTCTTTCTCGCAAAAATTACTGAATGGATAATAATGAAACTTTACAATAATTTAGCTTATACATCAAAATAACACAAAGGCTACAAAGATATTGTGTGAATTGTTCAATATGTAACAATAAGTGTAGTTTATAGAAGCATACTGCAGCAGTTACCTTATAGATCTATGATAAGGGCTATACAGTGTATCTTTATCCGAATATTTTCAATGATTAAATTTTGAGTCTATATTCTTACCGCGGAAATCGAAATCCACGCGGACGAAGTCGCAGGCGGCCGCTGGTATAATAATAAAGTAATCATTAAAAAAATCATATTTTGCGTCACCGATCTCTTATAACTATGACATTCTAATTAATTTTATAAGTTCTTTCGTGGGTACAATGAAGTTGAATTAATAAATAAAAAGATACCTATAGGTATAAAATAGAAAAAGTAAACATAGACAATTAACATAGTTTAAATAAAAATTTAATTATATTACGTATAAACGAAAAGCGTTGTGAACACTAGAGTACGAACGTCATGGGATAAACTGACTGAGGCTGCCCTCTCTTGACAACTCATGGAACTAAATCACTTTTTATTATAACAAATTTTACGAACCGCCTAAGAGAAGATAAAAATATAAATAAAGATATAAACAGTCGTATTTTTCTCTTAGACAATTGCTCTGCCTATAAAAAACACTGAAAAAATAAATATTTCTTCTTAAAGCCAAATTCTGAACCCCTAAGTAGTCTTTACATTCACACGACACAGAAATAAATTAACTATATTTTTATGAAAACGTATACAATATGTCAATAAATTTACTTACCAATTATTGTTATTTAACTGAATAGATAGATGACTAGGAGATTTATAAATTTTAAATGACGTGACATGATCGAAAACAAAGCAATTATATAAAAAGTATAATGTCCTTACATATTCCATTAGAGTTTTGTCGTACTGACCACTTTGATCTGAATTATCGCCTCTTTGGTTAAGAATTCCAAATTCGAATTTATATATTCATTGAGCTGTACATTTTAAGAGTTTTAAAAAGAGTCATTCATTTGTTTTTTCCTCATTATTTTTTCTTTGGCGTCGCACCATGAAATACATAAGAATAATAATACATAACGGTATATTTACGAGTACGATTTCTGGTATCATACCAGTGTTGTAAAAACAGGTCAAAAGATGAATGTGTATACTGGTGTCACAAAAGGAGGAAGCACGGTACGTTTTTAGTTTCAAGGTTTTTGTTTAGGAAGTTGAAACCTTCAGAAC
Organism: Heortia vitessoides; assembly: GCA_020976665.1. Lineage (NCBI taxonomy): Eukaryota > Metazoa > Arthropoda > Insecta > Lepidoptera > Crambidae > Heortia > Heortia vitessoides. Next base: position 3,895,371 of record JACJUM010003259.1, on the reverse strand, counting down.
CAACCCCGTGGACCGCCGGAGACCAAAGTGAAAAATTAAGAATTAAAAGCGGATCAATCAAAACGCACTTTAGAGTTAGCGGCATGCTTCGGGGTAAGTGACAAAACTGTCATAATTCTTTTGAAACAACACGGGAAAGTAAGAAAACTTGAACGATGGGTACCTCAAGAATTAAGTGAATCGAACTTGCAAACACACATCGCGTGCTGTGTTACTAAACGGAAATTGTTTCGAAAAAGTTAGTTGTGAGTGTTTGGTTGGACTGGCACCGGTGCCGATTTCGGTAGATATCTATTGTCAGAAACTGCAAAGCATGAAGTAAGAACTGGGTACTGGGTCAACCGAGATCGATCAATCGCTCTAGGCCACTGCTGCTTCACGACAACGCAAAACCACACTGCACAACAAACAACCTAAGAATATGAGCTACAATTGGAATATCTTCGACATTCACCATACTCACCGGACCTGGCTCCAACATATTAATATATATTCCGAAATGTGTACGAGGTCTTAAAAAGAAAAATATTAACTCCGAGACGGCAGTCCAAATCACTTTCAAAGAGTTTATTGATTTTCGTTGTTAGTTGATCAATGAACTATGAGATGGCGAAGCACATACCTACTGTCGCAAATGGCAGTCCAAAACACTTTGAAAGAGATTATTGATTTTCGTTGTTAGTTGATCAATGAACTATGAGATGGCGAAGCACATACCTACTGTCGCAAATGGCAGTCCAAAACACTTTCAAAGAGATTATTGATTTTCGTTGTTAGTTGATCAATGAACGATGAGATGGCAAAGCACATACTGTCGCAAATGGCAGTCCAAAACACTTTCAAAGAGTTTACTGATTTTCGTTGTTAGTCGATCAATGAACTATGAGATGGCAAAGCGCATAGATAACAACGATGCATTTGATTAAAACAATATATTTAACAAAAAATAATTACCCTATCTATATTCCTTCCTTTCAAAATGCCAATTTTATACGTAAGGACCCAATGTATCTACACGTACATGTTATTTCATCATCATCATTATCATATCAGCTATTGACAGTCCACTGCTGGACATAGGCCTCCCCAAGAAAGGGGGAATTTTGTTCATAATTGTCGCGCTGGGCAAGCGTGTTGGCAATCGTAGAGCGCAGCTTTTGCGACGGGGATGCTGCTGCCCATCCCCGCCCTATGCATTTGAATTGCATTGTTTTGAATGGATATACCGCCATCTGTCGGTTTTGGTACCTTAGTCGCCTCCTACGACACCTGGTACAAGGGGAAGTACGTAGAGGCAGTCTATTTGCAATTGATAGAGTCAAAACTGGATGCAACGACATTGAAGGGGCCACGTGTAGTTATATTTAAATCGTATTTAGTATTAGATTTTTAAAATTTATATGGTCACTATATGATGTTATTAAGTTAGATACGAGCATTACGGAACAACTTCAGACAACAGGTCCTTTTTTAGAGACTGAATAAATAATTAATTGAATTAGATCTCACAACTTTTTACGGTAGAACAAATGACTTACCAGACTTAGTTTTCTTGTTAATTAATTGTATTTCAGTAACATTGGATTGCTACAAACTGGTATAAATAGCATGTATAATTGTGTTGGTATATATATGTCTGTTAAATTACTTTGTTAGTTATCTGTTGTGCATATAGAATAAATATCTGTATCTGTCTGTATGTTCAGAAATTCCACTAATGTATGCCAATTTATATTATTCTGCCTGATACTACTCATATTTAATAATGAGGTCAAGGAGAATTATTATGCATTAGCTTGTTTCGACTTCCTGAAAAAAACATATTTTCGACATTAACCTATTCTTAGTAACCTTGAAACTGAAACTCTACTTAATTAGCATGAGCTTCATACCATTGCATCCGGTCTAAAGGTCGAGAGATGCAATGAAATTACTGGGTAATATGAAATAATATTTTCAATTCATAAGGTTTTATTTTTTTTCGGACGAACATATTGCAGGCCTACTCAGATGTCAATTCCAGTGCCACCGAAAAAAGAGGGCGGGGCCTCTCATAGATGAGAGGTCCGATGCCCGTAATCATCCTGCGTGCCCCGCAGGCGCGACCGCGCTTTTTGGCGCGGTCGCGCCCGCAAAGCCCGCGAGATTGGAGCGGAATTCATAAGGTTCCCAACCTATGTTGTGTATAGTAGCAATGTTTATTCGTGATAGAAAAAATAAGTATATTTAAGACAAGACAGTGATATTACTTACACTAATTTACCAACACATATAATACTACTTCAACAATATTGAAGCAATGACAAATTTATGTTTATTTACTGCTTAGAGCTTACTATGAGCAAAATGGAATAACTTCAGAGATTTCTGATGAATTTGCTGTGCTTCTGATATCATTTGAGGAGCCCGATGGCGCAGATTGTCAATCCTATCTTGTGCGCGAAAAAGATTGTGGGTTCGATCCCCACACAGAGTAATTTATTTATATGATTAAACTATGTATTTTCTTCGCGTCTGAGTATTATTTTAATGGATCTTACGTCAGTCAGTCAATGAATGTGATGTCAGGTGAATTTATCCATTCATTATTTATTAAGTGTTGTAAAAGCTTTGATAAACGGTTACTATCATATTTTTTCTATAATAATATTTAACGATGCCGTGAGATACCGGCAGAGAAGAATAGTATCCCGCTGTATTAGGTGCCGTAAAAGGCGACTAAGATACCAGAACCGAGAGATGGCCATATATCCATCCAAATCACACTGATTTGGATGGATATACGGCCTCAAATGCACAGGGCAGAGATAAGCAGTAGCTTCCTCATTGCGAAAGCTGCGCCCTGCTATTGCTAACACGCTTGCCAGCGTGAAAATAATGGGCAAATTTCCTCCGTTACGCGCCATCGTTGTGATATTACGAGCGTCTATAGGCTGCTTTGACGCTTACTATCACGCGTGTAGTGACTATTGCCTTGTTTCTATATAGCAACACAGAAGAACGGAAAATCTTCATTCTGTAAGCATGCTCTGACAATACTCCGACAAAACTCAATTACTTATAAAGGATCATCGTTTTATACCAAGTATACTACACGCAGTCATTGCAACTAGAAAACACTCCAATAACAATAAAGATGTTTGGAAAATACCACCTGCCTGGAATACTGTTATTCCTTCAATCAGTATGTAATCGAAAGCCTGTTAGGTCACAAGATACCATCAGCACCTATTGGATGAGAACGTGTACGTGCAAAATTAAATGCAAACAAAAATAAAACCTATGTATGTACATACATAGGTTTTAAAAACGTCATGCTAGAGCCTTATCGAGGTAGGTGAAGACTATGGATTTCTGCGTTCTTGGCATACCTCTCGCTTCCCTTACGTACTCGAATTAGTCCTTTCATACACGCTCTTTTATGCGTGGTACTTCTGACTAGGCCCTTATTTATTACCTATTCTACCTGTTTAGAGTATGTTAGCCTAGATCGTCCTATACCAACTCTCCTAAAACACTTCCCAGATACACAAACTCTTTCACTAGTTCAACTTCGGTGTTACGTCTCGCACCCTTTTAATGTATCCGGTTTTAGTAGATTACAGTCAGACGACATGAAATCAGACCTATACTCCTAGTGACATCTAGTGAGCTTATGATTCAAACAACAGCGACATCTAGTCAACAATTGATGGAACCACCTAAAGGTTTCCGGGACACAGGAGGCGGGAGCTAAATGTAAATACAAGGACAAACACGAAAGCCGCCAAATTTGTATTAGTTTACTATTTCGCTTTTCGCTAGACAACGTACTATTAACAATATTTAATAAGCGTCATTAAAAGAGTTTCTGGGGTTGATTACTTTTTAAGTATTTTCTAATGCTTATACAATAATTTTTTGGTCATATATTACCATGATGACAGGCCTGATGGCGCAGATGGTAGCGGTCCTGTCTTATGCGCCTAAGGTCTTGGTTTCGATCCCACCCAGGACAAATATTTATATGATGATATTTGTACTTGTTCTGCGCCTGGGTGTTATATATATTGTGTATTTAAGTAGTATATTTGTGATTCCTCTGTTGTTTGTACAACAAGTGCTTTGGGCGACTTATTACGGAATCAGGTCAATGTTTGCGACATTGTGGGAATTAGAAGTGCAAGAGCAGCATGCACAGAGTTCATGTAATAGTACTAGGTATATCAGCAAATACATTTTATAGTATGTATATTTGCTATCATTAATAAATATAGCTTCCTTTCACACAGCGAGGTAACTTCGACTCACATGTATTTTTTTTCTTATTCATAACATATAAAGTATACATTATATACAGTCGATCCGGTTAACATTGAACTATCTAGGTGACTTTGATTTTTCCTTTTTCATAGAATAAATATACTAATCTTTAAATTATCGGTTCAGATTGATCTCGTATAAAATTGGCTGAATTCGTTTTATAGTCTACGAAAAAACGATAATTCAGAGCTTCCCTAATAGTTCAATGTTAGCGGAATTTACTGTAATTAATATGATTAGTGTCCACCCCCCAGAACGTCCACCGTTTGACATAAGCCTCCTCAAGAAAGGGGGAATTTATCCCATAATTGCTACGCTGTACAGGTATGGTGGCGTTGAGACCGTAGATTTTCGTTTTTAGTGGCATTTCGTTACATAACGTTACATTTAAATTACATTTACGACATTACGTTACATTTCGAAATACGTATTATTCCGTACATAGAATTGCGGAACATCAAACGCAACGCGATAAAAAAATACTTTTATCCCTTCAAGAGATTCAAATCGTAATTTTAATTCTTGATATTGATCAAATAACTCCTTAATTGCCTCATCTAATGTTTTATTTATAAAAAAGAGTAAAAAGGTAATTATATACATTTTTGAATAAGACAAAAATTACGCAGTAAATTTCGTCAAGTAAAGATACCATACATAAAGGGGTACAATAAAATACACGCAACCACAAAAACGTTTTTATTTAATAAAGAATAATCAAGATTTAAACAAAACTATTTAAGCAATAAAATAATGCGTAGGAAAATGCAATCCTAATCGGGCTTCAACCAGTCGCACATATGAAATTCTAAACACCTGATCTTAAGACCCGTTCTTGCTTGCGTCATACGAACACAAACCGGGAGACCAAAAGACTACATGCGCGTCATTATATAAAATACGTCCCAACGATTAAGCAAGGGTTACTTGATTTACTTTGAAAAAATTCAAATTACTTGTACTGACTTTTTAAAAATCACATCACAAACTTAGTATATTTCAATAATATATTGTTTTTTTATTAAATGTTATTCGTTTTTTATAATTAAACGTTTTACACGTAACTAGTTACATCTAGCGCATTGAACGCCTCTATTCATATATATATATACGTGTATATATCAAACGAAAACTCTTTATGCATTCTTGAACAAATGCAGACATTCTCATACCATCAGGAGCCGGGCCCCCAATATATAACTATAAAAATAAAACTGAAAGACGCAACCCGACGCCTTCACATTTGTAAATGCATCGGTCAAGCAGAACGCGTGGCCAGCGTACAAAATTAACATCGCCATGTGGTTTCGTGAGGCGACGTTGCTAAAAACTTCTTGTGTCAAGAGTTAATATGGAAAGATATTGAATGCGACTCAAACTCCATAGTCCATAGCAGTAATGAACAGTCGAACAGATAAAACGCATTCTGTCTGACCAATACTTGAAACTCAAACAAAAACTCCGCTAGTTAAATACCCAATTACGCCATTAAATTGTTAGAATTTCACCTAAACAAGCTACCTAATATTACAATACGGATCCATTCACAACTCTGATAGAAGTGATCTCGGTGAAGATCTAACAGTAATCGGGTAACACTGCACATACAACTTTTTGATAAAGAACTTCATGCTTAAGTATAGCGATATGTTTGCTAGTGTCATACAAAACACAAAACTATTTCTCACAACAAAATTACTTTTTAACGGCCTCAAAGCACGGTGAAGCCGTTAAAGAGCCCTTTTATTCAGAGAACGTGTAAATATTAACAGAATACTTGGTACTGTTACAACTCCACCGATCAAAGTAAAACGAGATAAAATCAATACAGTATAATGTGTAAATATTATTAGTTCAAGACAAATTATTACAGAATTTACAAATCAAATATATAAATAAACAATTAATATAATATTATTTATAATAAACAATTAAATTCGTAAAATTATATTAGTGCAACTTGGTTTATACACATCTTTACAAGCCTTTTAAAGTATCGATTCCTGATATTCAAAATATTTTTAACAAAAAAGCACATAAGATTTTTAATAACGCAAATTTAAATGATTACATTGATAATTTATAAATAAATTTTTCTCCAGTTATAATTATTTCATAACACAAAATCAGCTATTAATTTCATAACATGAAAAACAATGTTATTTGTTGAATTAATGTATTTAATACTAACGTTTTTAATATCAGGAACCAAGAGCAAGTTATAAGGCGAACAAATTAATGCAAACAGGAACCAACCGAACACTTGAATAATTGTGTTAGATAAGAAATAATGTACAATGGACCAGTCATAAAACCGAAGGTAATCGGTCAACGAGACGAAAAAATTGAAACAATTTGAGCATAGCGTAAGGATAATTTTGCGTATCAATAAAATAACAACAGAATTACGAATCCAAATAGATCGGTTCACGTTTGCACAACCAAGTCCTATGTGTTACCATTGTGTATTCTTTTAACCTACTAACGACAGCTTTCCTCCTCACTACCATAAAATAAATAATCACAATTACATCAACATAATTATTGTTTTAAAAAAATATTTAAATTTATCTATTAAATATACATTCAGTGTAAATACTGGGTCCGAGTATGAAGCTATTAATGGCTGACTTGACCATCTTTTCAACCTACTTATGTGATGTCGGGCATTTCTATGATTAAAGCCAAATCAAATCAAGTCCTAACTGCTCTTAACAAAATCTAGTATCATAGCATAAAAGAAATATATAATTAGTGGATAATAACATTTGAAACGAGATAACTGTAAACTATTAAATATAAAGTAAATATTAGATCTTAACTAACGAAATAATATCAAGTGTCTATATAGATTTTTGTTGTTTACTTTTTTTTAAACTTTAAAGTGAACTTACAATAATTATTACAACACCTATAATTAGAAACATGTCTACAGTAATAAGTATAACGAGTAAGATAACAATAAAACTGCCCATTCTTTCAAATCACTGATTAAACTTGATAGGAAATACGCATACATGACGCTACTCAAAATAAAAGAAAATTCAATAATAGAATCTATTCATTCAAGTTTAGTGTTCACATTGCACTTGAAAGTCATGCCTAAGACCTCGCCACCACTGTCAACTACTGAAAAGCCAGCCATTGGAATAACTCACAATCTTATTGCCACGGCCCACAGCACACAACTGAATGGTGAAATGAAATTATTATTTATTTATATTGCGAACACTGCAGTGTCCAATTGCACGATCGAATCGCATATAATCTGCGAGTCCATAGAGGTGGTCTTTAAACAGACCGACGTATTTAATACAATAATTATTTCCCGCGAGGAAAAATAAACGTACCGTAATTACATAGGCATAACTAAATCACATTAAGTCAAAAACAGGACACATCATTAAAATAATAAATAGATTTTTATATAGTAGTGTTGTGTTGCTTTACGTCACTTATATGCTTCCCTGTTATCGACAAAATTGAATAATTTGTAATGATAAGAAAAGAATATAGAATATAATAGACAACGTTCAGAACAAATTGTAAATAAGCTTCAAATATATAAAGTTACTAAATAATAATCTATTACTTTACCAACAAATCTGAATTGTAACGGCAAACTACTTCGAGAATTTACTTGGAACCGATCATCAACAACCCGAGTATCTTTAATTTACTATTGGCGAACACCGAACGGTGTATTCGCAAGGACAGACGCCTGAAAATCCCCGGAGCAACTCATATAAAGACAATTATGAGTACGCTTTGATAAAAAATACGCTAGCGTCATTACATGATATGACAAGTAAGGCACTTGCATATTGCACGCTTATAAGAAAGAGAGACAGATATTATATATTCCAAATCTAAACAAGGATCCCATCAAAGATTAAAAGCTTTTAAACTACAACCAAAGGAACATTTAACATAATTTAATAACTAACATTACCTTTCAGTCTATAATAAATAAACAAAGTCACAGTGACTTATTGCAACTGTGCAAATAATGGACTGAACGTGAAAACTTTAAATGTAAACTAAGCCGTATCCAACAATATATGAAGTGAATACTTTAGTGAAACTTTTCTAGGTGAAAAAATAATCACAATAATTAAACTATAAAAAGAATGCATAACACAAATTTACCGTAACAATAGCAAATCACGCCGAGGGATATTATCATCACTACACGTCATTAAATAAAAAGATAAATATACAAAAAAATATATTTACAAACTAGAATTGGCGTTGAGTTGTATCTCTCAGCTAGGGTCGACTAGGGTGAGAGTGCACGAGACTATAATAACACCCACAGACGACAGTCCAAATCGACCCTAAATATATTTTACAGCCTTACATTTTCCCCTATACGTAGGAAATAAATAGATGTATCACCAGCCTTAGATTTCGATCCAGTTATACAAAAAATACACTATCAACTAGCTTCGTAGAATATCTATATTGAAGCGCGATATGTTAATCTGTCACGGAACTTTAATAACAATTGAAAGATAATATACTGACAAAATTTTTAGGCCGGAAGAAGAGTTATTTAATGATTTTGTAAATAAATGCAGCCTTCGGTGGAAGAACATATTTTTAATTACTTTCAGTTTTAGCTGAAAATATAATGACTTAACTATTGTATTGTACTTAGACCGTCGATCAAATCGATAAGGAAGATAAAAATATATTTTTTACACGATGACATACAATGACTAAGGTTAATCTAACGAATTAGACAAATACATGTGTATCAGTAAGCAATTACTAAGATAAATATTATTTTGTATTGCAAATATACAATTAAGTACTATCACAGATCGTAGTCCAGAACGACCTGATAGACTTGTGGAGTGGATTATGTTGGCCTCCCCAACCATAGTGGATCTATATAGTTTACAATAGCTGCAGTCCGTGACAGACTAGCAAACCCAAAGTAACTAGTAACGATACATAGTCTCGTAGAAATAAGTATATTAACACAAAGGCCGAGTTGAGAAGAGCGGGGCTAGTGACTAATAGGGGACCGGATCAGCTATCAGTGCTTAGAGATCGTTTACTGTAATTAATTAAATTATATGTGCATACGTATCCAAGCATTGTATGTACTGAAAACTATGTCTTTATTTTTTTGTCAATACGGTGCAAACGTTACCTCAGTCTGCAAAAAGATGTCATGTTAAGTCTATGATTATCATAAAAGTACTATGCACGGTGTTCTTTATTTTAAGGTTATCCACAAAGGTCAAGGATTTCTTTTATTGTTAGTTGGCGAACAAGCAGTTCGTCTTCGTAACGGTAAGCGTCACTATAATCTACAAACACTCGTGTCATCACATATATATCACAAGCGCGCCGCCAATCTTGTGACCTGAAGATATTTTATAATTTACTAATTCAAACATATGGAAGAAGACTATTCGACTTGGGTTATTATATCTTATTACAATTATATATAATTCTGTTCACGATCCGATCCCCTATAGATATAAGTACCAAAACTAAACCATGCATAAGACCACATAAGGAACGCGTCTCGGTTATTTCACTACACTGTGTATTCAACCCTGAAAAAACAAACATAAACGCATTATACTTGCGCCAAATTTTAGAATCACTTCCGACTCTTGCATTTGATTACTGATATTTCACAACATTTCTTTCGGCTTCATATTAAATATCTTTTATATCGCTGCTACTGGCTTATTTCCTATCTATATAAGAATTCATTTAAATATATTAACCAAAGCGCCAGTCGCTTCTGCATTATAAATTATTTCTTATGCTAGTATAAACGATCAAAATATGAACTTGATACTTAAACTTTAAAAATGAGTTTAGAAAGTGACCCCAAGAACTTCTAGCCAAACTGACGCATTTTCTAATACACTCAACTAAACAATAATCTCAACCCCGCTTTTACAGCACTGGACGAAACTACCTACGAACTGAGTGGTCGAATATCGACAAAACACACCTTCTGTCTCTTTCCCGACAAGCGGTATCGTTGAACGATTGATCGAGACAGGCTAACTACAAATCCTTTATCTATCCAACTAACTTCCCACGCTTCGACTTACTTTAGAATTTTTATCCATAGTATCAAATTTACATTACTTTAAAACAGCCTTACAATTAGTTAGCTGAGAGAACCTTTATAAGATTCAAAACTTCTAGAAAGATTGAGAGTTGAAAATCTAGAAAATTCTATTAGGCCAAATACAATGTATAAATACGATTGTCTGGTACAGATCACTCCATTTTCAATTATATATAGCTTCTTCTTTTCTAACTTAACGTACGTACATAGAAAACCATGTGTCGCCATACAAGGCCGCTTCGCAAGAGGTCTCAATTTCCATCTATCCTATTGGTTGAACCATTGGCATCGACAAAGCAAATTATAATCGAACCACGCTTATGATTACCATCTCACTTTGCTAAGTGTTCGCGCTGTTGGGCTGACTGTATTCGTGCAACATGTCAACGCAGCCTCGCCACGTCAGCCTATACCCAGGTGCCCTTTAGGTAAACAATATATCGTAAGCATCAACAGAAAGACGGGCGGGGGATAACGACAGCAAAACTTAACCTCATATTATTATTTATTTGAATCGGAATTAATTGTAACATGAAAAAAGCCTTGAGATTGACGGTGAGCCAAGATTCCTGCTATGCACATATGCGCGTTGTAAATATTAGTTGACTACATTTCATTTCACTGTAATTTATATATTTACCATTATCACATGTCCTCTGGCGCGATCCTGCGGTTATTGTCAGAAACGCAGACGTTGCCGGTGCGGGATACTTGAATTTCTTTCTAATTATAAATTTTTTAATTGATTCCGAAATCAGTTCTATATTACTTTATTAGATATTTGATTTAATATATTCTTTAATAATTTCATTTCTTTTTTAAATTTTGTTTTGTTTCTGCACTTGAATTGTCTAAAATCTATCCCGTGTATATACCAAACAAACAATTTTGTTATCAATCATAACACAAATTTATCGCGAATGGGTCACCTGAAGAAATTTTGTCACGGCGAGAGGACAAATTAAAATAATACTTGAAGCTTTCACTCGGGTAATCTACCAAATCGTAACTGGGTATTTCACTGGGTACTTCAAAATCCCCTGGATAGACACTATAGCCATTTTTGGGAACACCACCTCACGCCAACAATATATTGCAGCAGATTTTAATAACATATTAGTGAAACTAAATATATTTATACGAGATGGCCGAACGGCTAAGAAATCGTTTACCTTTTAGATTCCTTTATGCTTTGTATTTATCATCCTATAATAATGAAACGAATTCAAACTAAAACAGAAAAGTAAACATAAAAAATATTTATAACACAGCCTTGACCATTTTCTATCAGGCAACCCATATAGGCATTCATTTAGCATGATTACTTCAAAATAAGTATGTTTTTTAAATAGAGACGTTAAGCTATTTCAGAAATTCGGAAACACTCGTATCCAAAAACTACATTTTCAGTAACCGTTCATTTAAAGATGCAACAATCATATATACGAATACGCGTCTTCGACCATCGACTTGTTTCTTTAATTACCGCAGAGAACAATCACGGGCATTCGCTACGCACACGTGACAATGCAGGAAGTAACCAGGCCCTCTGTCGAACCCTCGGCTCGTATTAATTGTCTTACCACGTAAAACACCAAATCTATGACAAACAACACCGACAATTATTATTGCTCGTTTACACACGGATTGGGGAAAGCACACGATCTTATATAGCTAATTAATTAGACGTTTATGAGTAGTAGAATAGAATTGTGTTCAAATAGATGCAGACATAAGTTAGAAATATAATCAATTAAAAAGAAAGGGATTTCAATCAATTAAGACGCTTTAAGCCGTATTATGAAGCGAAACAGACCTGTTAATGCTTGTACCAAAACATGGCGATTGTATCGCCTTAAATGAAACGTATACAATTATTTCGTTGACTAACTTTATATACAGGTATATAATGGAAGAGGACCGAAATACCCGTACAGAAACTCTGTCGCCAAGTAAACTTAATATGGAAGAATACTACCTGTACATTCTGTGTGTAAATAAATTCCAAATAGTCACCAAACCACAACCACACTCGTACGCTTACAAGAATAAATGTTGTGTGTAATACAGCACATATAGACGTCTAAGTATTCTGTACATATAGAGACAAAAATACACCACATCGATATTGTAATTGAGAATTATTCTTTGCGTAATTATAAATAAATATTGAATCTGAATTATTAAAATATATATTTACACGCCGTTCGCTTGTTCGTAATCATACAGTTTTAGTTGGAAATATTAGGAAATCGGACGTTTATTAAAAGTACATGCCCAAGCATATCTTTTAGTGCAAGTAAATATTTAAAAACGAAAGTTTTTAGAAAACACAACAAAGACAAGTAATAGTAATATGTTCTTATTAATATATCGTTTTACAGGAAGAACAGGAAGAATAGGAAGAACAGGAAGAACGGGAAGAACGGGAAGAACGGGAAGAACGGGAAGAACGGGAAGAACGGGAAGAACGGGAAGAACGGGAAGAACGGGAAGAACAGGAAGAACAGGAAGAACAGGAAGAA
>JACJUM010003259.1:3870853-3882338 GCA_020976665.1 Heortia vitessoides | reverse complement strand
AGGAAGAACAGGAAGAACAGGAAGAACAGGAAGAACAGGAAGAACAGGAAGAACAGGAAGAACAGGAAGAACAGGAAGAACAGGAAGAACAGGAAGAACAGGAAGAACAGGAAGAACAGGAAGAACAGGAAGAACAGGAAGAACAGGAAGAACAGGAAGAACAGGAAGAACAGGAAGAACAGGAAGAACAGGAAGTGTTAACTGAGTCTTTTTTTATATTGAACATACGATTTCCTATTATATCATATGAAACAGCATAATGTACATTTTGGTGTGCGTTTCTGCCTGCATTTAATCTAAATAATTTACCTAACTTAAATGGAAGGTTTAAAATAAAATTAAATAATCATCCAAATAATAATAACAATCTTAATAATAAAAATAATAATCCAAATAAAAAAATAGTTCAAAATAAAAATAAAGAACCATGTTAAAGTCATAAAGTATTTTATAACTTGGTGTTGCAATACAGCGTTACTAAATTCATAAGAAGCTTTAAACTTGACATTCAATTGTAAATAGTATCGATTCAACATATTTTTTTAATTATTTGCTTTTGAATATATAATTTAAAACTTTCCAAAGTTGAGATAACTATTTAATAATGCGCTCGCATTTCAGTTTACAATATAATTTCTAATGTTTCGTCAAAATGTTAAATGATGAAATGAAAGAAACAATTATATAAAGATATTCCCAATAATTAATTTATCCTTCAAATAAAACCGTAATGGTTATTACGGTTGGTCTGGAAAAGGAAAAGGGGATGAAGTGGTCCAAAAATAGCTTTACGCAAACCATTCTAATAACAATTTAGTAACAATTCGTTTCATTTTCATTTCAAAAATACGAGTATATACAGAAAACGTCACACTGCCAGATACATTACACGAATCATACTTCAGCGAACACTCCCGAGAGTAGTCTCGGCTCAGGAAGATTTCGAACGTTGCTATTGAAATATCCGATATAATATAGACATCCTTAAGTATCGAAGTATACAGCACAGGGCTACACATGACTCAGACGATCGAAAACAAGAATAGAAAATAGAGCACCGCGACACACGGCCGCGTGGAAGTATCGAAATGCGAAAACTAGACGGCAGTAAATATATTGGCATTCAGTTGTGGTCCGACTGTCAGTGGGAAAGGGAAAGAATATGATAGAAAGTAGTACCATAAAGCTTTATGCTTCTTAATTAATTGAATCTACCACATCAATATTAAACACCACATCAACCTCGAATACGTGAGAGCTTACACAAGTACCGATCCAACCCCAGTGAGCAATCGGCCGTAAATAATAGGAAAGTCGAGACCGGCTCTTGATAAAAGTATTACTAAAATGGAAATATAAATATTATCAATATTATAACAAGTAGTCTTTCAGTTGAACTTTGGATTATATTCAGAATTTGTTAGGCTGTGACTCTCGAGGCGCTGTGGAGACGGACGCTCTGAATCTAATCTATTAAATACAACACCTATATGAATATCTGTAGACAAAAATTCAGCTACGTGTCTCTTAGAAGTTCAGTATCATATGACATTGTACGTAACGGAGAAACGTGTATTATAAAGGAAGAGCCACTTAACTTCGTCTTCGATAGTATTTAAGTCATTCAGAGCGCCGTTCCGATCCACGTCAGAGTTGCACAAGTCGCTTCCAGTCCATCGTTTTGCTACAATATAATTATACCAACAAGTACGTCTACTTATTCGCTCTTGAACTCCGTGTCGATACGACGCTCCAGTGCTTGTAGCTCCTCTTCTAGTTCCTGCTGTAAATTACGAGAAAACAATTTAATGCCCTTCCATAAACAAGTTAGACGAACGCAGATCCACATCACGCGTTCGAAACAATTCGGGCAGATTAAAGTATTCAAAAATAATACACGTACATGTACTTCTACGCACAACCGATGAATGATGGAATAGATGAGTAAGTCTGACTAAAACAGCAGGATCGCGCTGGACGCGGGCCGCATACGATCAGCCCTATCAGCTCTGGAAAACACTTAGAGAGGAGCAGACCTCTCCAAGTGAGTATAGCGGCTGATATGATAACGTACATCAACGATGTTTCCCCAACTACACAGTTAGGGACACATCAACGCCACTTCATCAGCCGACCTTCTACACGTGTTACAAAATACTTACATCGTCAGCTCGGTTGGTGACCTCTACCACGGACGCCCGGTCCACTCGCATACCCTCGGGTACGTTGAACATCTGACACAATACATACAAATCGTGAACAAAATATTTCTCAAACAGAAACCAATCCAGAAGCGTTCAAATGTGCGCATTTTAAATTAGTTATTAATAACTAGCTGCCCCCGCGAACTTCGTTCCGCCTTAGAGGGGATACCTAAATTTTCTAAGTTTCCGCGCAATTCTTTATTTTTTTTTTCTGTCATAAGAACCTTCTCCTTTCCTCGGTTCTAAGCTACATCTCTACAAACTTTAAGCTAAATTAGTTCAGCCGTTCTTGAGTTATAAGTGTAGTAACTACGACTTTCTCTTATATATAGATAGCCGGTACCCGCGACTTTGTCTGTGTACTTTTAATTTGAATATTAGATATTAGATATGGATTAAAGGAACGGTATAGATTTGGATATAGCATTGAGTGGCAGAAAGTACTCAGGAAAATGTATTGGTCCCTTGTGTCCAAGAGACACAATGACCTAATGGATCGAAAAAAGTACCTAAATCTTTGTAGCGCAAATTTCTCTAATCGCATGCGTCCGACAACGTCGTCTGCCCTCACGTATCTGCCCGTTCGGGTAGGCATAGTTATGTAGATTCGTGGGCTCCCCCACCACACGACAGCGCCGTTGCCGGCCGCCACACTTCGGCGAATGTGCGCGACGACGACCGACGACCAATGACAGCGGCGGTGATGCAGAGTATTCGTTAGAAGGATTTTTTACTTCAAAGCCAATTTTTTTTAACTTGATACACCCAAAACTTCTAAATATCATGTTCCTAGGTTCAGTGCTTAAGATTTTGTATACAAAAAGTTTGGTTTCGTAGTTCCCGTTCCGAATCAGTTCCGTTCCGTTCGAATTTCGGAATTCCGTTTGAAGAAAAACTCTGCACATCCTAAGAGACCTACGTACCAAGTCTCATGGTTTTATCTTAAAAATGACGAACACCCATACAAACTTTTAACCCCTATTTCACCCCCACATTGGTAAAAAAGTGCAAATGCTAAAACAAACGATTTTTGTATCTTATTTAGTGCTTAAATACAAAATGTAATGTTTTTATCTTCAAAAATTACGAACTTCATACAAACTTTCAACCTTTATTTCATCCCCTCACAGTTCGAAATTTCAAAAACGCTAGAACAAATGTTTTATTATTTCTTATCAAGTGCTTAAATATAAAGTTTCATGGTTTTATCTTTTAAAATTAAGAAATCCCATACAAACTTCCATCCCCCTTTTCAACCCCTTACCACCCCTATTTTGCAATAAAAAGTAGCCTATGTTCTATCTCAGGGTCTAAAGATTGTCTGTGCCAAATTTCATTAAAATCGGTTGAGAGGTTTAAGCGGGAAAGCGTAACAGACAGACAGACAGACAGAGTCACTTTCGCATTTATAATATTAGTAAGGATAATAAATAATTATTTTTTTTTATAATAATACTAATATTAATTGCATTGGAGTCCTAAGTGTTTTTGTTGTATCAAAATCTTTGATCACAAATTTATATCAGTGATAAATTCAGAAGCGTTAACCCTAATATCTCAATATTGAACTTATTGGTACACTCATAAGTAGCCCAATGAGGAGTGGAGAGGGCAATATTCAAAGTACATTTGCAGTAGCGGCCAGCATTTATGTAAACTGGAGTAGAAGTGAACATAGGGATATGTTGCACATAAATACCAGTTTTGGTTGCAGGTTCCTTTCTAGGCTCATGTAATGAACCTGCATTACATTTCGTGTTAAGACCAGACTAGTTTAAATTTCGTACTAATTTATTCAATTGTAGATCTCTATTAAATAATAATTATTTAGATTCAGCAAACAATTTACACTTCATTGTTCAGTTTGATATATCCTCACTTATATCTATTTGGATTTTTTTATTATTGGAAGTCCACTTTTGGACATAAGCCTTTACAAGAATAGAGGTATTTAGTCCAGAATTGCCGCGCTGGGCAAGCATGTTGGCAATCGCAGAGCGCAGCTATCTGGTAAGCTGCTGCCCATCCCCGCCCTGTGCGATTTGAGCTGCACTGTTTCGGATGGATATACCGCCACCTGTCGGTTCTGGTACCAAAATCGCCTCTTACACCTGGTGCAGTGGAAGGTACTATTCTATTCTGCTGGTAACTCACGGCACACGCCATTTTGTTAATATAGACACCTAATATATTGACCGCTTCGTCAGTTTCATTTTATTTATATATAAATTAACAACTAAACTATGTAAAATTTTTCGGTTATATTATAAAGGCACTTATCAGTGCGTCTTATCCATTCCAGAACCTTATGGCTTCTTCGACCGTCCTTACTGCGTGCTACGTGCCCTGCACATTGTACATTAAACATGAAAACCTGGTGGACTATGTGAATAACTTTATCCTTATTCCTGTTTCCTTTACACAAATGCCCAAGTTACGGTACTAAATGTCATCACGGGCACACACACATACATCTGTCATGTGCACCCACACGTAAATATAGAATACATATTCACTTACTTCATCCGCGTTGGGTTGGTGAGGTATAGCACCCCGCATACCATCAAAGTTAAACACCTGAAAATTAGATTTATTTATGATCAACTGAGGCCCTGTAAACTACGATGAGGGATAAATAGATATCAGATCAGAAAATAAAAGCTTGGCTGCGTAGTCGAGACGGGAACGATTACTTCCTTCTTATATTCCTTCTTTTATTCCTTCTTATATATTCTTATTTCGGATCTATGTGGTAGTTGTTAACGCCTTAATTTGTTATCATCAGTGTTTAACTAGTTAAATCACTTAGACTTCACAAAGTTTACTCGTTGAAGTCATTCAACACGGACCAAATGATATCCAATTCGCTGTTATCACATTTAAAACAATTAGAGCTTACATCGCAGTGTTTCGGACCTGCTGTTTTAATTTAAGAAAAAATGCTTAATAAGAGACGTCACACGAGGACTAGCGATGGGAGGGAGTTACGATTAACACGCACAAACTTTATTTTACATAAATGCGCAGGTTTGTATGAATGTTTGTAATCACGCCAGAAGTATTGGTCAGATCTGGATAATACTGGCCACGTGATAACTTTAGTCTGGAATAATATAGGCTACTTTTTATTCCCGTATAATTGACGTATACACGTGAAGGGTTGATATTGTTTTTCAAAGAACTAGCTTAACTACTACTGTGAGAAAGATCGTGTAGATCAGTTCAAGAAAAAATAACTCAACTAAAAATAAACTATCCCACGTGCACAATTATTTTCGGGATAATAATCACTGTCACTAATTTCATCATAAAACTGGAAAAAACCATGAATACATGGGATATGACGGGCCTGATGGCGCAGATGGTAGTGATTCTGCCTTGAGCGCCATAGGTCATAGGTTTGACCCCGGCCGAACAAATATTTATATGATGATATTTATGTCTGTTCTGTATCTGGGTGTTGAATATATGTATTTATGTATTATGTTTATGATTCCTCTGTTGTCTGATGTCTGTGACTTAAGCGGTTGTGTTTTAAGCGACTTATCACAGAGTCAGGTCGATATATGAAATGTTGTTGTGTGAATTTATTTAAACATACAACCTGTTGTGAGGAATTAGTGGGCAAATTTACCCTTGCGCATTTTGTGGAATTAAGACTAAAAATGAATGAACTTTGCGCTTCAAATGAGTAGGTATATATTAGTATAAACTCACGTCGTTAGAAGTTGGCCAAGGCGCGTCCGTCATCCGGTCGCGTGGCACGGCCCCATACGCGGGCGGCTTCGAGCGGTAGTCGGGGATCAGATCCGTTGACACTAAAACAACACACGATTTAATTATTCGAGTACTTCTATGACCACTTCTCCTATTAGAGATGGATATTACTAGGTAAATTTGATTATCGAGCCAAATACCTGTTGAACGTAGACTAGAGCTGACTAATTTATCTAGTATGAACTTGAAAATATATTTTTTTAATTCGCATTTATAAATTGTTTTGCTGTCGATTGATATTATCCCTTTATACTTTAACTGGCTTAGGATGCCAGATTTTGATAATAAATGTTTTCGCATTTAAAAGATCATCAATTCATTGAAGTAATTTGATACACTAAGTCTTTTCGCACTTTGTTTTTTTTGCGGAAATTAGTTGATTAAATTGCAATGGAAACATGAACCAAATCCTTGATAAGAGATTTTTACCGATAAGTACAAAAGGAATGAACATGATTATAAAACACAAAGAGGAAAATTTAATCATTCGAAACCGAACCTACGTACAATAGGACTTATATTTAATTGTTTCTATGGAAAAGTGATACTTTATTTAAATTTTCTTCTTAAAAGAATTCTAAGAAGAAAATATAAATAAAGTCGTACGTACGTCTTGGTAAAAATATACTAAAGATATATTATGAACCCTAATGTATTGGTGTAAGGTTGGTAATCGTGTAGTTTACAAAAAAAACTATGTAGGTGGTTGATCTACAATAAGCCTTGTTAATAAGTAGTAGTCGGATCTGTTTTAGTAATTACTTATATAATATATATAAAAGGCTTCAGTATGATAGAATAATGCGAGACTCAAAATATTTATTTATTTAATTACAGTATAGAAACTCTCTATATCGGGTGTCGTGAGAAGCGACTAAGGTACCAGAACCGACAGATGGCGGTATATCCATCCGAATCGGAGTAACTGAGGCAAAAAATAACCCTAAAAATTCATACCGGACAATCGCGGTAACACCTAAATATAATATGAGAAAATTGGTACATTATCAAAATAGTTGTATCGTGTATCTTGATTTATGTTTTCTTTACAAAATATATTTTACATGTTTATTTTCGACTATAATTATAGACGGAAGTGACAACAGGCCGTCTGTCTACAAGTGGAGTGAATGGTGATGTCATTCACTCAACTATATAAATAGGCACTGTGTCTGACACAGCCACCTGAACCCTAGACTATATTAAAGAAAATTCTACGAAATCACAACACTAATTAATTAATGCAGTGCAGCCGTATTACCGTGTTCCAGTTTGAAAGTGAGAGATGCAAAACTACTGTATAATAATGTATTCTTCAATAGTACTTACAACACTAATCACTTTGTTCAACCAACAAGAATATTGGCATCCCTGTTTAACCAGTTTGAAGGGTGAGAGACGATACGATATAAGTAATGTGTCAAAACAACTTCAAAACGTAATAAGTAATAGTAAAAACAGAATTCATGCTAATATACTTACAATCTTCAAAGGAATAAGGGCTCATATTTCTTGGCGTGTCGTGAACGGGCACGAACATGTTCGGCATGGGCATCTCTGAGCCCTGGTACACGCCGCCATACTGCGAGTAGTCGCGGTACATCGCCGGGTCCTCGGGCAATGGCACGATGCCGGGGTACCGGCCGTAGTACCGCTCGGGCGCCGGCATCAATAGGCCGTTCTGATTTATGCCCATCGGTTGGTTCATCATTGTCGGCGTGTAATTTCTGTAAATTATTCTATCATTAGCCACGGGGTATGGGCGGAGTAGAATTTTTAGTACCTTCACCTCTTCCAGGTATCGTAAGAGGCGACTCAAAAGACAGCTGTCGGTATATTCACCTGAGATAGTATAGATGAAATTCAATGCAATGATCAAACCATCGCGAAGTTATGCCCTTTCTGTGGTACGTGAAGGGAAGTCAAGTGAAAGCAGTCGCAGCCTGAAAGCAAGCTGTCCTTATACCGGCCGTAGAATATCTACTGCTGAACTCCCTTCCTTCCCAAGTGATCCCAGTAAAATTCACAGTGTGTGCATGGGCAGCAGCATCCCCGTCGCGATAGCTTCGCTCTGCGATTGCCAACACGCTTGCCCAGCGCGGCAATTATGGGCAAAATTCCTCCTTTCTTGGGGAGGCTTGTCCAGCAGTGGACTTCTAATGGCTGTAATGATGATGACATGATTTGGAAGAAGGACTTAGGGTATGTGTTATTTTGACTGTATAGCAACATCTATGCTTTTTGAACTTTCCAATAATTAATTATTAATTTGCAGAACGTGGAAAATGTAGTAGAGGTTTTATTTTGAAACTAATCTGTCACAATTGCAGATTTCAATTGAAATATAGGCACATTTCAAGTAAGTTTAAATTGTACGACAATCTTGTCCTATATGAAAAATAGCGCTCAAGCATTTTTTTTAATGATTAGAAAGTGGCAATGTTTTGATCTAATACGGAATGAAAGTTTTTGGCTTAAAAAGCAGTGCAATATAGCAAATATAAAATATTTTTTATTTTAATCGCTAAAAGTTCTTAGGAACAACTATTGATATTTTTTTGTAAAGTAACTTACAATATTTGATTATTATTATTTAGCAAACTTCAATAAATTGTAAGAAAAGCTATTCCGAATACTTTAAAAAAATGTTTGTGCTATATTACACGGGCAGTTTTAGATATTAACATCCGCTTAGCCGTAGGGTACCGGTAAAGTAGATAATTACCTCTACCAGTCTACAGATTAGTACCTTTAAATGCTTGTGCCATATTTCCCGGGCAGGATTAGATATTGATATCCGTCTAGCCGCAGGACAAGGTAGATTAGTACTTCCACCAATAGCAGGTGTCGTTAAGGCGATTGAGTTGCGCAAAGTTTAAAGGCACAATACCAGGGGGTAGTCTTAATGTCCAACGGCTCATATTATTATCATGATTTGATAACTAAATAATGCCATTAAACACATTCGGTGAATTATAATTTGGTTAATCTCGTATTTATGAGATAAACATCGTTGAACTTATTTTGACAAAAGACAAAATACGTAGTTAACATGGTTAATTTATTTACATAAATAAATTCCCACAACATCTTATGCATTGTCCTGATTACGTGATAAGTCGCTAAAAACCCATGTTACGGACATGAGGCAACAGAGGATTTACAAATATACTACTTAAATATATATTTTTAACATCCAGACAGAACAAACATAAATATCATCATATAAATATTTGTCCTGGGTGGGGACTGGCATCGGACCACTACCATCTGCGCCATCGGACCTGTCGAAATATATCCTATGATTAGGTTGTAGGTATATTACGAATACTTACACAGGCGATATGTTGTCCACATTGTGTGCATTCTCCTGAGCGTAATCGGGACTCGGCATCATATCGGGCGGGATCGGCTGCGATGGCATCGACGGAATAGCTGGAAACAAACACATCACGGATCAAATATCTGAAGAGAATATCATATCGCGCTGGATACAGGCCGCATACAACCGGTCCTTTTGGAGATTACTTGGAGAGGCCTATGTTCAGCAGTTGATATCTGATAGCATGTCTGATATGATGATCTAAAGAGCAAAACGTAGAAAGATTAGATAATAAAAATTAATGTAATATGAGCCAGTGCGTGTATATTTTCCCGGTCTTTAAGTGTAAAAAAGGTCGTCGCAAACTAAGGCTCATGCGAAAGCACAGTACAGGTTCATTTAACACTCAAAAATTAAATTATGTAACAAGAAAAAACATCTTTAAAAATGCAACCTTTTATAAAAAAAAATCCAAGCAAAATGAACTTTTATTCTGCTCACCTTTCAACCTTAGTTTTGACATATCATTTTATACGTAGCGACTGTCGATTTACATGTGTGTAGGTAGTATGAGGAGCGAGGCACTGATGACGTCACCGGTCAATCCGCTCGATAGCATTACTTCATCTAATGCTACAATGCTGAACTGAGACTTGTCTCATTATCTTGATAATAATCCACTGCACAGGCTCATACAGCCCATCTCTTTTGCAAACAACGATGTAACTGACCCCAGCGAGCCGAGATCCGGCCTCAGAGACGCCCAAGTGTCAGCCGTCGGTGCCGCTTTCATCAATCCGCATGTACAATCGGATTTGTTTGCAGATTATCAGTCATAATCGTCATACCAGCCAATGGAAGTCCACTGTTGGACATAGGCCTCCCCAAGAAAGGGGGAATTTTACCTATAATTGCCGCGCTTGGCAAGCGTGTTGGCAATCGCAGAGCGCAACTTTCGCCAAGAAATTACTGCTGCCCATTCCACCCTGTGCATTTGAGCTTCATAATTCTGGATGGATATACCGCCATCTGTCGGTTCCGGTACCTTAGTCGCCTCTTACAACATCTGGTAGAGGGGGAGGTACTATTCTAGTCTGCCGGTACCTCACGGCACGATTATGAATGGCCTATCCCTCTAGTGCACAGGAATTGATGTCTGACTAGTCAAGAATGAGGTTAAACCGGAAAATTTGTGAGTGTGACTAGTTCTTATAACCAGTAATATTGCAAGGTCAAATAAATTGTTTAACGAATTCAATGATTCCGTCGACGTTCACGCAGATTCGTTTTTCAGCTCAAGTTTTAATAATTGGCTCCGTTAAATTATATTATTTTTCTTTGATTTAATTTCTAATAATGTATTCTTGTTTTTGTATTAGGATTTCTCTTTTGTAGTTTATTTTAGTTTTCCCTTAATGTTTGTTTGTTACATTCGTTTTTTGGAAATATAGTGTTGTAAGTTGAAATACTGATAAATAAGCATTATATAAAACTCAATATGAAGTAGATATTTATATGCGGAACGGGCGGCAGCAGTGGGTAGCAAAAGCACCGGTGACGTCACTAGTCATAGCGACGCTGTCGACCCACCCACCAGTAGTTCTATCAACATCAGTTAATACTCACGTGGCGCGAAAGAGTCCACGTGAGGCGGGGGCGGCGGCAGCGGGTAGCGGGGGTACATCGCTGGAGGCGGCGGCAGGGGCATGGCCTGCGGCATCGGCGGGGGAATCGACAACTGCGGCATCGGCGGTAGATACGGGTAGTTGCCGTTCGTCAAACTCTGGTTAGTGTTTGGCAAAGCCCTGTACCTGAAATTGTTTGTTGTATAGTCACATTGCCCATGTTTGGTTTTAAATGAAACTAACCACTTGAGGATAAAATTGGTACTTGCTGAGCATTATTTCATCAGTACTCGCTTTTGTTATTGAATAATAACTCGCAACTAGAAAGCGACTAGAATTTAATTATGTTTTCAATCAAAGAACGTACTATAAGTATGATACCTTTGTGATTTAAACAGATGCATACTTTATATTGTAAATATGAAATTGCGTTTGCCTGTTAGCTTTTATTTTTTGTATGTAGAATACAATTAAACAGTTGCATTTTTAATATTGTATATATGAAATTGCGTTTGCCTGTTAGCTTTTATTTTTTGTATGTAGAATACAATTAAACA
>JACJUM010003259.1:3840633-3866684 GCA_020976665.1 Heortia vitessoides | reverse complement strand
AATGAGGATGCAAAGTTAGTATGAAATATGTGTATACCACCTTTATACTGAATTGCATTCAAAAAACTTCAAAAACAGCAAAGTTTCATACTAACTTTGCATCCTCATTGTACCACTTTTGTGATCCCTTACCATACCAAAAGAACCCCTGAGTAAAATTTCTTTTTAAAGTTATAGTTATATAGTTAGGCCCTCCGTCAATGTGTCAGTCAATCAGTTAGTTATATGTGATGTGCCGCTGTTATACGAGTGCTGAGTATCAAATTCAATTATAGTTTTAGGTTTGTACGAATAGAAGACAGAGACGTTAGTTTGAAATAATACCGGGAAAATGAGGCCAATTAGCCCATTTAATCAGCGACACCTGCTTCTCCAGAATCGTGAATCGCAACTGTCAAGTGAATGAAAATTGTGAGAAACTATAATCCTCTTTAATTTGACTAACAGATTACACACTCAAATATTTTATGCCGAATATGTAGATTTACGTCATTCTTAAATTGTTTATTGAAATCGATTATAACCCGATATTGAACGGAGGAACGAATTCGAACATTCATTCTTTTATCATTTAACAAATATCGTCATTAAAAATGTATTTTTTTTTTATTTCAAATTTATTATTATCTACACATATTCCTTTGTAATATGATCAAGTTTCTTTTGTATTAGAAAAGAATCTTTTATAAAAATTATGTCTATTAAATACATTTTTAAACATATTCTAATATGGCGTGGAGCGTTAATGTTATCCGAATGCTTTATATACTTATATTATGACACGAAAAAATAAGAAAATAGTTTGAAAATGTAATTGTTTTATATATTAAATATATATTATATAACAGTTGACAGAATGCATATAATGCTTAAAACAGATTTATCAGTCGAAGTTTAATATTACGTCTGTCGTTCAGCTAGTCTACCATATAAAAACAAGCGTTCGCGAAAAGATAACAATGAATCTACAAGAATCATCGTCAGTACGCGAAAACGAGGGTCCCAGTTACACGGGGACCAGGGGAACAGAAGCCGGAAATACCTCTCTAGTTCCTCTTCAGAGTGGGCGAAGGTGCACGTGTTCCCGCGGGGACAGAAAGACCGGGTGGCGGCGTCGCGGCACATCGATACCTTGTATCTGCTGTGAGTGGGGGTAGACGACGCTGTCTGCGAGCTTGGCTGACCTGCGGTTACACATATTTTATAAAAATAAAATAGATCATGGAAAAATAACTATGTACGCTCATAACTCTAAGACGGAAACACAATGCTCGCTCTCAAACGCAATGCACTTCCTCGCATTAGATGTACGCAGTTCCTATCTGTGTTAAAATCAAAAATTACCTTTATAATACATTTTGTATCTGTACACACATTCTATTAAATCATATTTATTCAATATATTACGCATTTATCCATTTCATGTATAAATACGTAATATACATCTCTTTCTACCTCTTTTTTACGTCTTCATTAATTTCTTTCACAAATCTAAACCTGTTAATTATTCTATTTTGGTTGTTTTATTTCGTTTATTTAGTTAAGGATATCTTATTGTATGTTTATTTATGTATTTACTCCCAATTACAATGTATTTTTTAATGTACTTTAATTTATATTTCATTTGGATTAAGCGCTTTAAAGTAATTAACTATTGACACTTTGTACAATCTCTTTTGCTCAATTAATTTTTCATAACTTATCTTAACATATAGCTTAATAAATGATACCCTGATTTCTAAATCATCTTATATCGTACTTATATATAAAATTCAATTGACATACTAGGTACGATGTTACAAGTATGGTAATTGCTAGAAAACATATACAATATTATCTGAAAGTACAGATAATGTTAGACACAGAATAAAATTATATTCCTAAGACAGAACGAGGAAATAAAATTACTATTCTCTTAGAAAGATAAACGATAGTAACATTTAAAACGAAACTTGTAATGTTAAAAGAATATTATTATCTAAGTAATACCTTGTTCTTCAAAATCAGCACGAACAAAACTTAATCGATACTACATAAATATTCATAAAATAAATCTTATATTCTCCGGCGTAGTTATAAACAAATCTTTTTTCCTTTCCTATTTCTAATTATCAATTAAATACTGCTTAAACCACACGGCATATGGCAATCACACATATGGATGACGTGCACAAAGGTATCAATTGCGTGTTTGACAATCCTTAAAAACCCACTAACGCCATTATTAAAAAAGTATATATACTCACAATATTTTCCAACATTTACGCGTTCGCTGCTCATAATAAAATAATTACTTAACTGCATTAAAACGTAGTAGACGTTATGTGAACTACGTTTATGTAATTAATGGTTATCTTGCGATATAGAGCTATTTCAAAGCCGTTATATAAGACTGTTCTAAATTAAAATATATATTTACGCAGTGCCATTGTCCTCTGTATATCACTTGGCCACTGGAATAATACTGATCGTGGGTGTATATAATTCATATTACTAAATAAATGTGTGCACCGCTTTGTGTCTGGTTACACCGGTGTCGGATATCCGACAGCGAAATAACAATATTTGCAGGATAAGGGATAAAATGTTTGTTTTCAATTGATAATCACGCATTTATAATCGTTTACAATCAAATATATACCAATATTATCAAAGGGAAAATATTATTATTAAATGTGGTGGACAGATTTTAATAAATTTTGTGTGATAATAATAACTTTCACACCCAAGGAAGGACCTAACTTTAAGGGAAAGGATTGTTAGCGCTGACTCCGGAACAGGTTCCATTAACACTAACTACTTGGTGTTGGTGGACCCTTTATCAACCAGTTTGTGGTGTAATGATCCTGCAGTAAACTAAGTTCTAAGACACGTTTGATGCCGATAAATTAGTTTAGGAAAAGCTGGCTTACTTCCAACGTGATAGCTGACTTATATGTCTCCGTACGGTCATTAGTGTTATTAAAATATAATCTAGTACTTAATATTTTAGAAATTTATTTATTTTCAAGTTTAGAAAGTTTATTTTTTCGGCCCACTTGAAAATGATATATAATACAAAGTTGATAATAGGATCACGCAAAACTAATTTAAGGAGTTAAGAACTAAATTCTAAGGAGAAGATAAGTATATTTCCGTTGATCACGTCCAAACTTGGTCCTGATAATTACAGACAACAAAGCAATAATAATAAAATGATATGAATATATCTATTTTAGGTATACCTAAATGCAATTAATTTAAATTAAATAGCTTCCAACCTAATCCACTTACATGTAAATTAATAAGGTTTATTAAAGTTTCAGTTTAAAACTATGTATATGTTATTTACGATATGATCACATGACTTGTAAAACAAAATATATAGAAAAAAGATGAAGGGCACTTGTTTTAGTTACAAAACAAATGACTTCCGGAAGAACAAAACATAGTTAGGATAAATAAATCTATGACGGGTACTCACTGCTAGACGCCTCGGCGCCACGTTCTTGCGCGTGTCTCTGGTTGTGGTTAGAGTCACGGCCAGCTGACTGCTGCAGATAGTGTATCAAGCCTGAGACTACCTCCTTAAGTGATGTCATTATTTCTCCCAATTGCTGCCATGTGGGACTCCTTGCATCTACAATTTAATCGCAAACTTTACGAATGGTCTGAAAAAATATCGAATTACGAATAGACAACAGAGGAATTATTAACTTAATACCCGGACACAAAAAAGACACAAATAATCATCAAACAAATATTTGTCCTGGGTGGAAATCCATTCCCACCCACGACCATATACTACGAGTATATACGACCATATACTATATACGATCATATACTATATACGACCACATAGGCAGACCAATAAACGATACGGTATGCGTGGTTATTGCTAAATGCAGGCAAAAACAACCTACCACAGTCCAATTTACAATGTAAGGTCAGCAAAATAATACTGGGGAGTGGATACCTATCTTACTAAAATTATATATATATATATATATATATATATATATATATATATATATATATATGTGTATATATATATATATATATAATGGATGCTGCTGCCCATCCTAACCCTATGCATTTTAGCTACACCTGGTTTAGGTTCTGGTACCTTACGACACCTGGTACACGGGAAGGTACTATTCTACTTTGCCGGTACCTCACGGCAGGAGATTCTTATTGTTATTAACAAATATTCGCTACCCACAAAGCGGCTTTTTATTAATAAAAAGCCACATAAATTAAAATCAATATAAATTGAATAAAAATGTCTGTTATGAACTTTATTACTAAAATAAACTTTATAAAAGTGTAAGTGAAAATGTAAAGTTTTTATGGCACTAATCGCACCTACTCACTGACTGTACATTGATTTTCGAATCTGTGTCATCGCATTGACGATGGCATGTCAGGGGCCCGCCATCCCCTGAAAATTACTAGAACCGCCAATGCCCACTTCTTCGAAATTAACGTACAAGTTCGCATTCTGGTACGCCATTTGAATACCA
This sequence comes from Heortia vitessoides, assembly GCA_020976665.1. Lineage (NCBI taxonomy): Eukaryota > Metazoa > Arthropoda > Insecta > Lepidoptera > Crambidae > Heortia > Heortia vitessoides. The sequence continues at coordinate 3,862,182 of JACJUM010003259.1, read as the reverse complement.
ATTTGGACAAAAAAAATTCTGAACATGTATGTTGGAATCTTTCAGATGGTAGTCGATATTTGGATTAATATTTACGAAAAAAAATAACTTTATTACTTGAGTTGACAGTTTTCAAATAGAGATGCGATTATTATTAGACGTAAGCCTTTATCCCTATCTGTGGTCGTTAAAGCACTGTGTTACGGATGCCAGACAACAGAGGAATCACAGATATATTATTTAAATTTTATTTAACACCCAGACACAGAACAAACAGAAATACAACCATATACATGGGTGGGCTCTGGGTGAGAATCGAACCCACCACCCCTGACGCACAAGATAGGATCACAACCATCCACGCCATCGGGCCCGTCTGAACGTGCATGCATGTGTGTGTCGACATACCTGAAGCGGCATCAATGGCCGCGAGCCGGTCAAGGTGTATGCTGACCAGCACCAGTTGCGCGGGATCGCCAGTCCGCTGCAATGCGATGAACAGTTCCTGCACAGACTGAGCGAAGGACTGCGGTGTCTGCAGTTTATCTATGATGCTCTGCATGTGGCTCTTGTGCGCCGTGTCTCCGTACAGCAGCGCGCTCCACTGGTCCGGCGCTATCCTTAATCCGGCCTCCGTGGCTATCTGGACGATTTGGGCGTCGTGTTCACGACGCAGTGATTCGTATGTGCGAAACTCTTCTTTCAGTTGCATCAGCGATGAGTCGCTTTCGCGTTTTGATACCTGCGATATCAACAATTGAAAAAAAGACGATTAATATAGAATCCATTAATAACGCGGATTCTTGAGATGCTTTAGTTTATGTATGTATCATAGATGGCAAGAGTGTATATATTTTTTTGATTTATTTATATTATTCACATATGAGGCATATGGAAAGAAGGTATTTGCCCATTAGGGTACACCGCCATCTGTCGGTTCTGGTACCTTAGTCGTCTCTTCCGACACCCGGTGCAGTGGTAGGTACTTTTCTACTCCGTCGGTACCTCACGGCAATATTTTTTTAATAATTGCTTACTAATATTTTAAGTACTACAAATAGGAAATCGAGTTACCTTAAAACAAGAAGCCCTATATAAGAGCTGAACGACGTGGCCTATACTAGTTTTAGAAGCCTGAGGGAAGTGTGGCTCTAATCTTTGGACAACAAACATCACTAAAACCTGTGAACAATCAACAATAAACACTATTAAACATCACAAGACATGTATCCTAAACGCTCTTAAAGTTGCGTGTAAAATAATATAATAAGAACACAGTAAGCATTTATCTTGTTATTTGAGCGGGTGTTATTTTGCAAAGTTCTCACTATGTAACGTAAGCTTTTTAACACTGCCCGTTTTAGATATCGAGGTATGTTATGTTGAGCTAGTGTTAATTTCTGTTAATTTAGACCTGCTTGGAGAGAACAGATTTTGATTGTGTCCGAAACAGATCATCGAGTGTGATAGCTCTCAAAAGACACTGTATACCTACTATTCGATATTTCTGTTAAAATAACATTAAAAAATATATGATTCAATTACAACCTATTCTATCCTCCAGGTCGGTATAATGTGTGAGAATCTGATATTAACAAAAAAATAATTTCAGGTGGTATTTTACATTTTATTTATTACTTTCTACTTTCAACCACATAAAATATGACCTGCATACACCTAAAATTAACCGTAACTCGGAACGGAATATCCAAATAATTTGATGTCCGTAACCGTATCTGAAACATAATAATTAATAAAAGATAGAAAGTTACGCACTTATAATCAAAAGACCCGCAAAAACTTCTAGTTACAATTAACGCGTGAAGAAAGAAACAAATACGGTTCGTTCGTTTATCTATAACAAATTACAAACATACTTTTCTGGACAAGGCGGAGCCGTCTTCTAATGCCAGCAAGACGAGCTTCAATACCTCCTCTTGCATAGCCGGGCCTAAAAACTGGCAGCCGCGAGCTCGCACCGCCGCCCAAAGGTTGGCACTCAGCTGTTGAGGATTCTGAAAATTAACATATTGTTTTTATACTTTTGTGTTAACAAAGTAGTTCGCGACATCAAGGCATGGGCTACGGGTCAACTATCTTGAAACAGATTGATCATAGATATGATCGACTTTGCTGCTATACACCTGGGGAGGGCATTCCATTTCTTTCCCTGGACGAACCCTCGCGGGTACGCCCCGGACAGATCATTAAAACTCCTGGGCGCCATAGGGACTGGTAAATGTGTGCAGCAAAGAGATATTAGGAATTACTATTCTATACAACCCAGTCAGCCCAACTAGGACGTAGGGTACCACTTTCTGCATGAAGATCACTTATGACCTAAAAACATACACGCCGGAATGGAGAGTGAAGAGAAAGCAACAGCGCTTCACCGCGCAGAAAATCAAACTTCATTGACCTATATCATACGTCTCTGTGTTATGTGTATCTACCTGTGAATATTTAACTATTATCAGTTTGAAATATTAAATTCATGCGTAAATCTATACCTATTTACTAATGTAACTAACATTTGACAGAATAATTAGAACCTTTAAAAACCGTATCAACCAACAACCAAAACAACCTATGAACTATAAAATTATAATAGTAATTCATTATAGTAAAACTTTTATTTTAAATAAATTTATCTTTAATAATAAATGAGAATGAGAACTAAAATATAGATACGTAACTAGCAGCAAAACAGAATAAAGCTTTAACCCCTATGTAAACTAACGCATTTAGATGGAAGCAAACCAGACTTGAAGTTTGCTCAATAAACAATTAGTTTTTTTTATACATAAGCTTAGACGTACCATGTGTTTTGAACTGCACTTAAGCAACAGACAAATAAACAACAAAATTGAAACCTAACCAATTTCTAATTGTTAGGTGGAATCCAACATGGTTATCCGAGCACATAGCCTTTATTTTATATGTGTTAATACGTAGTAGGTATTAACACATATATTAAATTGGCCGTGCTATTTGCAGCTTATAAGAAGCAAACATTACCTATTGGTTTCCTAGCCATCGTTACACTAGGAAATATATTTGCGTTCGCAATAATAATACTAGAATTTAGATAACATATGGGAATTTTAAATAACCTGCAAGTATACTATAAAAACAGTACCGTTTTTTATTTAAATACAATTATTTACCTAAGCCTATGCAGAATTATGGTAAGACTAGCTTTCCGTTCCCGACTTCATCCACTTAACTATAAAACGAGTCTTATAGGATCTATTGTTTCCTTGAGGACAACAATAACTTATGTCGACCACGGTGACTGGTCGACACAGGTCGACAATTTGCACAAATGTGGTTTACATTTGTGTATAATGTCGACCTGTGTGAGAAAAAAATATCTATCGTACGGGGTCCGTAAAGATTTTTTATGATATCTATTTCATTGTATTTTATTCATATGTATTCAAATTCAGGTATATCCGTACTGACGTTGTACCGTGAGAGTTACAAACATCCAACGTAATAAAAATATTTTATTTCTGTCATTTCGGCTAGTCAACATTATTAATTTAAATAAATAAATGCACGCAGCATCATACATTGATCTGATTTGGAGATAAGTAGCTTTAAGCACTTGTGTAAAGACACCAGACAACAGATAATCCCTACTAATTTTATAAATGCGAAAGTAACTCTGTCTTTCTGTCTGAAACTAAACCGATTTTGATGAAATTTGGCAGAGACAATCTTTAGACCCTGAGAATGGACAAAGGCTATTTTTTTATTCGAAAAAAGGGAGAGAGGTTTCAAGGGGCGATGAAAAGTTGTATGGAAGTTTCGCTATTTTTGGAGCTACAAGATTGAAACTTATTTTTCAGGCCATTAATTCGATATAAATAAACATGCCATTCAAAGTTTATATAAGTTAACATAAAGAGGTATGGTATCCAAAAAAACTATTCCACGCGGACGAAGTCGCGGACACAGCTAGTAACAAATATAATACTTAAATACACATAAATAATACGTAAGCAAAGAACAAATGCCTTTGGCGCAGAAGATCACTACCATATGTGCCATCGGGCCCACCTAGGAAGCTTTTATTCTTTCAAATTATTAAAGTGTATAACCGATAGTACTAAACTATACTCACACCTAGTGGCCACCATTATAAGCAGATATAATTGATTGCCGTTTGACATACATTCCTGGCTTCCTGAACGTTCATTAATCTTCTACACACGAACGCGCAGGTCGAACAGAGACCACATCGGACCATGTACCAGTATCTTCTATATAAACAATAACTGACCGGACAGACCTGTATTAACGAAGACTATTTAATACGAATTGATGTAATTAACAAAAAAAATGAATTTATTATTCTAATTCCAATACGGGATGATGGCGACATGTGAAAAACGTAGATTTTCAATGTTAGTAACGTTCATGTTAATATATAATATATCCAAATTTACCAAAACTGCATATTAAATTAAAATTTAAATGGAGATTAAAATAAAAAATTGTATTATTTTCCGCAACTATTTGAATTTTCTTCTTGCATAAAAACAAAGCTAAATAGAGGTTCATTTATATATTTAATATATGTATATATATATAGATTAATTATGTTGTTTACCCAGCGTATGAGCACCTTCATTTATTTTTTTATGTATAAATTTACATGTCCTTGACTTTGACTGATTCATTAACGCCAACGCAAAACTACTGAAGCTGAAAATGTTATATTTGTGACGTATTTCTATTCAGAAGGGATCTTGCGAAATTATTTATCTTAAGGTGTAAAAAGAGTTATGTACATTTGTACGTAACTTTTTTGTCTGTGCTCAGTTCTCTTTGGATTTTCGTGATATCGCTCTTTGATGATTTGTGTTTCATTAAATCTAGCATTTTTTCACCAAATTCAGATTATTTTTCTTCATATTAAAAAAACTAGCCTTAGATGTGAGCAATTCCAAAAATAAATTTTCAAACCGACTAGTAACTGGTTTTAACGAATATATTGTAATTATCAAAACTATCTTTGTACGGTATTCATGGAAAACACAAAAACGGAACACAATGTATTTACTAGTTGGAGCTCCAAAAACAGGATTAAAACCCCAGGGTGACGGGATTAAGCTTTCACCGTGTACCCGGACGAAGTCAGGGTGAGCCGCCAATTTTATTATATAATAATTAATTCACCATGCGAGTTTTAATCCTCTTAATGGGTCTATAAACTATGGACCTGCATATAACATTATATAATAAATAATTTGTATCCTTCCCGATCCCGTTGATCACGGGGCAACCATTTATAAAAATATTTAATACGTAACGGTCATTATACATTATTCACTGTAACAAAACAACCTACCCAAATCTGTCAAAACTTCGCAATCAATATTAATATATAACTGCGAAATGTTGAGTTCAAAATTGACTGTAAAAACTTAACAGGTTTGAATAGGTTGGTCTGTTTCCCACCGAACATGTTTTTGGCATTTTATTTATTACAGATATTTATATGTTATAAACAAAATTATACGATGAGATGCCGTTGAAAATATATACGACAATTATTCATCATCATTACCATCATTACCATCATTACCATCATTACCATCATTATCATCAGCCGTTGATCGTCCACTGTTCGACATAGGCCTCCACCAAATGGAGAAATTTGTTCACAGTTGTCAATTGGGATTGCCACCACGCTAGTTAAGCGTGGTGGCAATCCCCAAAAATTTCGCAATATATCGTAGAATGCTGCAGCTACTTGCTTTCAGACTGTTGGCTTTTGGTTGGTGGTGGGAAACGTCTTAAAGTTAAATATTATTTTTGTAACACCTTTGTTGTTTGACATCCGGAACACTAGGCTACATATGATGATATGCACACTACAGAGCATAGGTGCCTACAAGAACAGGCTAGTCGTAGTTTAGGTACCTAAGTATCAAAATGTATTTTAGTTTAAGTTTCCGTTTGTTGTTGAATAAAGTTATTATTATTATATCTCGGACTCAGGTCCATGTATGAGACGTAATGTAAATAAAAAGTAAAATATTTTAGTTGAAGCGAATAAAGAGAAACGTTCTTGAGGACTTAGTACTGCTTTGATGGGTTTAATGTTTATGATTCAGGAAGTAATCAAGACTTAGGAATGCCGTCGTTCCCGATTTTTATAAACGATGAAACTGCCTTATTTAAGGTGATAATAATCTTCAAGTGTATGTTGAGAAACCGTTACATCCAGAAAAATTGACTGTGTGGTGTGCTATATGGGCAGATGGAATAGTTGGTCTGTACTTCTTTAAAAACGCTGCTGGCCAGAATATTACAGTCAATGTTAACCGCCATAGAGCGACGATTACTGACTTAATCGTTCATCAATAGAACATCCATGATGTGCAGGATTTGTGGTTTTAACAAGACGGCGCAACATGCCACACAGCTCGTACCACAATTGATTTATTGAAGGAAACGTTTAACCGCATAGTTTCACGTTTCCGACCCGTAAATTGGCCTCCAAGATCTTGCGAGTTAACGCCGCTTGACTATGTTCTGTGGGGATATGTGAAGTTGCTTATCTACGCCGATAAGCCTGAAACGATTGACCATTTGGACGACAACATTTGCCGCATTATTAACGATATACTGGCACAAATGTTGGAAAGAGTCATTGTAAATTGTGCCTCCAGATTAAACAACATCTGAGCTAACCGTGACGGCCATATGTCAGAAATAATATTTAAATTATATTGGCATAAAATTATATTCGAACAAAGTTAATTTCATAGCAATAAAAAATTTATATTGGTTTAATCCATTTAAAAGTATATACCACTAAAAAACACCTTGGAGTCAAAACAACATATAGGATGTTGTATGAATTATAAAAAAAATTGAGAATAAACCTACAACCAATGCGTCATCAGATCTTTCAATCTACAACAAACCTTATGATATAGTTGCAGGGCACTCGAGTCTTTCAGTCCTAAGTTTTAAGCTGGGCTGACTAACTGCACGACTCGATTTTATTTATTTTTAAAGCAACAATATGTTTTTCTTTTTAGTTTTCCTTTACTTTTGAGATGTTCGTTTGTCTATTTTGTCCGAATGATAAATAATAGGACTAATATATACATAATACTCCAATTTTTCTAGATTTCAGATTCATTATACCGCTAGTTTTTGTGAAAGACCTGAATGAAGCTCGGTTCGACTCAAGATTCGAGCTTAGATATTGTGGTAAATTTGAGCCCTATATTATATTACCCTTGTTACATTTCAGTAATTAATTTATAATTGCAGTGCACTAATAATTTCGCAGCAGCCCCGGCTATTCTGTTTCAAAGGTAGACTCTAATTACTATGAGACGAGATATGTGGAACAGCAATTAATAGCCCATCAATACCGAGAGTAAAGGCCAGCCAGCGTGTCTAATTAAGCCTTTGTCTATTATGAAACATTTCTGACCTGATTGATAACTATCGTATACAAGATATATATGTATATATATTTAACAATAAATAATAAATTCACACGACATCTCATACATTGACCAAACTTGACATCAGAGTCAGATGCGATTCTCTTTGCGATTCGCGATTCCTCTGTTGTCTAAAAACACAGTAAGATCTTCTCAACAAAAATCTCTACAACAAGTAAGAGGAACAAATTCAAAATTAGAATATACTAAAATACATATAAATAACACCCAGACACAGAAAGAAAAACAAAATATTTATAATATACTTTCTCTGGGTGGGGACAAGATATGAACACTATCATCTGCGCCATCGGGCCCAATATATACTGTTATGGATAATATTGGAGCTTCTTGATACAACTGTTTTATGCAACAATTAAATGCAAGTCTAAATCGACCATCATTTTATTATATCATAACGAACTTTATTACGGCACAAACCTGGTTCATCCATGCATCGGACATGCCAATGCCGCTTGTAAAAGATCTGTGCGACTTCTGCATATAACGTATAACTAACTATAATTAAACCAACGAATCGACTGCATATAAAGCAAAGGTTTTTCAAAAATTTTTGTCTTCAACCCCGCCAGCTATTTATTTTATTGAAATTTAGGTCTTAAATAGATTTTATTTTTAAGATCATTATCTAGAGTTTTAACAATATATTATAGTGCTAGAAATTTAGATAACACAGCGTTAGTTGACAAAAATAAACCTCTCTCTATTGACATGAAACTCACAAAATAATACAGGCCACAGACGTTTCAAAAAATCGCTATATAAATCGTAAATGAGAAGACAAAACAATATCAGATACTTACTACATAGTGATATTGCCGATTTGTATGCAATTGCTGTACAATAGAATAAAAATGAGTCCATTTGTAATGTGGAACTAAAACCTTTTTAATTCTTCAGACAAATTAATAAATATATGTCCGGCAAATCTCCAACTGAAACACAAATCATCAGACAAAGTCCGATCAAAGTAAATTTCAATGTAACCTAAATTAGCTATTTTTTTTAAATTATATCCAATTGGATAATAGTTAGATAGCAGATAGGCAATTTAGGGTACGTGTTTGAATCAATGGAAAATGTTTAACGGAACAAACCTAGCTGGAGTAGACAGGCAATGATTGTACGGAGATTTTGAGTGAAATGCCCTCAATCGATTAGCAAATCGACACGCTTGAGTTTCGACACAGGGGTTTCGTGTTTGAGGTAGATTTATTTTAGCACATGACTTTTTCGAGGCAAATTCTGTTTTTGCCAGTGCTCAATGTCGGAACCTCCACGAATGCAAAACATCCAACCATTAAGTCTATCTTTTTTTTAAAACGTTTGTACTGTTAAAAGTACTAAGGTTCTTTTTAACGGACTTTAAAAACAGAGGAGGTTCTCAATTCGAATGATATTTTTATTGAAAATACTCATTACACAATACTCTTTAGATATTTAGAATCAACGTTTTATTTTGAATTAATCACTTAATTATATATAAACAACAAAACAGTAAATATGTTTATAATATTATTAGCTAAATGTAATAAAAATCCAGTACGCTTTAAAAAAATTTCTTAGCTTTTGTTTTTTTGCTTCATTTTTTTGCTATCATCTTTAATCTTAAACTTGTGTGATATGATGTGACACAGATCTACTTTTCTATCTATAAATAGAGAAAATAGTGTGTGGTATAGTATGAGTCCGAATGTTAATTTATATAAACAATTGGCCCTAAATCAGCCTCATCATCTTATATTTAGTTAGTATTAGGTTTCAATAAATATACAATTTGCCGTAGAATAGATTCTACGTATTCGCTCTACCCTTTCCCTAGAATGTAATTCATAGAAGCGGCGAGAAGGGGTGAGGCGGCCCGGGCCGAGGGGCAGGTAGCTCAAAGCGAGCCGCACCGGTCAGCAAAGCGAAAATGCAATGGGGTGAAAGCTATCTGCTACGATGCGAATAACTGACTAATTATTAGCAGACCGGAAAGACAATGAGAATAAACTAAACGCTTTATTCGAATTTCGTATAATTAATCAAAATATTATTTCGACCTATCGCATAATTTACTATTTTAATACTAAATTTGTAGGCCACCTTTGTCCAATGCGGCAACTATCAGACAACTGGCAGTTATGTCTAACGCCATACGGGCACATTACAACAGTTCGTATAACGACCATATGTTCGTTCTAAAATTTTCAATCTGCACAATTTCCATTTATAGGAAGAACCATCTCCTGGCTATGACCAATACATAAAATATAATAAACTAAATGTTCAGCCGTTAGTTCGTGATACTGTAACTTATAGATAGTTTTATAACATCTCATTCGCTGACCAAACTCCCCCGGAGTTAGAAGAGAAGCTTAAGGTACTTGTGTCACAGATAAGACATCAAAATATAATACTGAAATGCATATTATTAACACCCAGACCCAGAACAATCATAATATATAAAAGTTTGTAATAGGCGAGGATCGAGTCCGGCCTTGGCGTATAAGATAGGATCGCTACCATCTGCGCCATCGTGGTCGTAAATATTACGGATTATATGGACATATAGATTAATGAAACAAAGAATGAAATTATCTTGTATATCGTGATTTTAAAGGGCGGCTAAATTCCTAGAGTTTAAAATATATAATAGAAATATGCATACTTCGCTCCAAACAGAATAAATACGACTATGAACAAAATAATGTAGTTACACTAGAATTTTCGATCCCCTTATTGACGTTAACCCAATCAAACTGAAACTGTTCGTGTCAATTAAGTCACAAAGGAACAGCGCCATCGTATTCAATCTGTATACGCTATAGGCTAAAAGGATAAAACTGACCTAGTGCAGGGGAATCTGATCGACAAATATCCGCATGCTCGGGAATTCACATTGTAAGTTTATTAGGGAGTGAGTAACGTGTCAGCCACAGAATATCATTTCAGGCAGCTGAATTGACAGCGCGTTGAGATCAAAACGGTGAGAAAAGAAATCAAAGTTCAGCAGCGGCAAGCTCAGAAGTCCTCGTTAGTGAAGTTGCAGGGAAAATTAAAACAGACAGACCGTCAGTTGAAAGTTCAGTTGGTATTTGTCTTCCAACCTTCTTAATCTTAACAGCTTGGTCCACTGGCTAAAAGAATGGCGCTGCTTGTATACTGTTCTGTTTGCCTTTGGTTACCGTATAAACTGAATGGAACAAACCTGATGTTGAAGAATCAGCTCGGTGACAGTCCTCTCGCCAAGTGAGCGGGCGGCGCGTGCTGCCCGTCCACGGCCTTCTTCATCAATCACTGCACATTGAAGCAGCGTCACCAACTTCCTCTGCATCGGTCGCGATAGTCTGCTTCCGCCCGCACTATTGCTTGCTGTCGAGATTCAGATTTATTAGCAATATAATATGCGAGTTCTTGGTAAAGAACGTAGAACAAGAGGTAATTTTATTAAAAAATATGTAGAAACAACAATTATAATAAGAAGACGTTATACAAAGGTATGCATTTATACCTCACACTCAAACTCTCACTCAGCAGTGTTTGTTTAATAAATAATCCTGATTGAAAGGAGAGAGAAGTCGTGAAATTATAATACCTTCAAATTACGATATTCCTGAACTTATAGGCTACAGCCACCGCTTTTTGTCACGCCTGTTTGCTAAGTGATATAAAAACTAAATCAATTTTTGAATCATGTATCGTGGTATATTCATCTTATGATAGTAATTTAAACTATACTATACTAGTACATAAGTTCAAGAATATACAAATTCAAACGGTAACTGACATTTTACTTATCGTCACTTTTTGCAACGAGAAATAATAACTATTTTACTTTTTTTGTATCTATTTTACATTATATAAAAGCTAATATTGAATTCATCTCTAGATTCATAACATTTATTTAGCATCAAGAGTACAAATACGCAGCAATTTAGAGAGAACTACGCACAATATTGATCACTGTTGTCGACCACGAAACGGCCGCTTGTGCGAATCTATACATAATTGATGTAACAGCTGAGCGATCAGGCGGACGCTCGCATATGTCCATCGCACTAATAATGACTAGCATTGCTCCGCGTCCAAAGTTCGACTGTAGTCACATAGATGATTGACATCGTTCAATAGACATTCACAGTACTGTACCCGACTTTGTTAATATTTAGCCTAAAAAAACTACATTTTAACGGCTTCAAGACGATATTTCGATTACCTCGCGGCAATCGTATTCAAGAATGACCAATATGTTTATTTTTAGTTTTAGGAAAGGTATCTTGTGATCTGGCAGGATTACTAAAAGTCCAACCACACTTTGTCATAGTAAAGAGCAATCATAGATCATGCGAACTATTTATTTATTTTAGGGCAACTAACAAGGGCTTACCACCATAAAACAGTAAGCTACGTTAATGGAGCATTCCGTGATGTTGCCATACTTACAGGCTGCTACAACATGCCTACCACAAAATAAACAAGTCAAGCAGTACAGATTTAAATTTACGAAGGGATTATGATAGTTACTGAAAAATTACTGCAATGAGGCTAAAAACTACTTGTGCGGAGAATCTAGACATTTTGATTGAGAATTTAAATTCTAGCGAAAAACCTTTTAATTATTTTCTGGAAGACAAGAAAATGATCCATATTACTCCGACGATTAAAAAAATCACGTTATACCATTTACACTGAAAATTCATAAGGCAAAACCTTTTTATAATGGCCTCTATTCGAAGCCCACGTAATAAGAGATTCATATTACACTGCAATATTTGAAGGGAGATCTTATCTATTAATAAAATATATTTTTACTGCGAGAGGTACTTTAAGAATCTTTGCAATTACGCAAATATTACAATATTTTTTTAACATCTTATACATAGATCGCGAATTACTTCAACTTCCTTTGTCGTTCTGTGCAAGCATTAAGCTAAATAAATGAATTAAATCAATAGTAAGTGTGATTTGGTTCGAGGTACTATATTATTAATCTACTATGATGCTGACTGCATCTTTGTTCGTTGTAGAACCGTTGGCATGATATTTGACGGGCCCGATGGCGCAGATGGTAGTGATAATATCTTGTGCGCCAGGGGTCGTAGCTTCGATTCCCATCTAGAGCAAATATTTATATGATGATATTTGTATATGTTCTGTGTCTGGTTGTTCAATAAATGTATATTCTTTTGCTGTCTGAAGTCCTTTAAGTCAAGTATTTTAAGCGCATTCAACTATGCTGTGATAGCAGGAACTCAGTCGATTCGCAGTATAAAATTTCACAGAATCCTGGTAAAAAGAAAATGTTTGACCTATATAATATTTGGTGCGAATTTATTTATTCGAAATATGAACGGATGTTGTTTCGACGATTATTCAATTTAAATAACGTATTTCATGGGTAATACTGATGAATTTTATGATTGATTTATAAAGTTACTTGTGAGTGTTTGGTGGACTAGCCCCGGTATAAGTTGGTCAGCAACTGCAAACTAAGAAGAAAAAAATATCTGCTTAACAACCAAAATTGGTCCATCGCTCTAGGCTACTGCTGCTTCACGACAACGCAAGAGACCACACACTGCACAACAAACAACCACTAAGATGAGCAACAATTTGAATGTCTGCGATATCCACCTCACTCCCCGGGCCTTGCATCAACAGATAACCTTGTTTCCTGAATTTGGTCAACTTCTGACAGGGAATAAAATTTAACCCCAATGCGGCACTCCGAACCACCTTCAAAGAGCTTATAGAATCTCCACCCCCCCCCCCCCTTGGTTATTTTTAGTAAGGAGATCAATGAACTACCTATGTGATGGCAAAAGTGAAAAGATAATAACGGTGCATACTTTACTAATTAAATATATTAAACAAAAAAAAATGAAAATATTCCTCACGTCCAAAGCCGTAATATCATATGTAAGGTTCTATCTAATGTATGCTACTCGTATATCGTAACGCACCAATAATTATAGTACAATTTTATTATACCATAATAATAGTAATCTATACTATAATAAAACTGAACAGTTTCTCAGTAACCACTGATCCGATTTGAAAAGAAACGCCAAGAGTATTGTTCGCATCGATATAATACTCTATCGAGATCTGGTTCCGAGGAAATTCCATACAATCTTCTGCCAGAGGAAAACAATATATTAATATAGTATACGCAGAAGTACTTTAAAATATTGGTATTATAGTATCCTTATTCTTATAGTCTTATGTAGGTAACTATAATTTAGAAATATTTATGTTGTTTGCGTGCATAAATATTTCTATATAGTGCATTTTATGGTTCTAACGTTCTCCGCGATCGCCTAAAATGGTACTCTTAACGCATATTTTCAACTTTTATACGAAAGAAGCTACGGGCTAGCTATTTAAATATAATATTAATTATAAACATTAGACCATAAAATAAATCGCGTATCCAACAATCAAGTCAACACCTGGCTGTACCCAACAACGACACCGACCGGAACATATCGACATAATGTCCCACCAAACGGTACCGCGAAGCACCTGGTTACATAGAGAACGCGAAGGCTGACAAACGGTGACCAGTCGTGTACATTCTGTTTAGGTTAAACACCGCCCACTATCGCACATGGGTGGCCTGGATGATTTTGCAAATAAGCATTCTTGACCTAACCCACACTTGTATCAAAACCTAAAGAGATGTAAACTAATTTTGGAGCGACAATCTCAAGGGATATTTGGTGCATAAAGCATTATAAAATTTTCTATATAATCCATACTTTCCCAATGCAAAATAAATGCATATTACGCTCATATATTTAAAAATAATTCCAGTTATATTCATCATGGTAAAAAAATCTTATTGGCATGTTCATAAAACTAACATTTTTCCACCAGATTTTCTTGTAGGTTACTTTCTGGTGGCTCGTGTTATGAAACTGCATTAAACTTAGTTTTTAAACCCGTCTGGTGTGGGCAGTCTAGTATAAGGTAGACCTAATTTAAATGTTACTATTTCTCTTACGATCCCGTTGGGGCGTAAGGGTCATCGGTATTATGAATATAATACAATTTAGTACTTCATATTTCTATTTATTAATTTTGACTATTTGAAAGTGTTTGTGATTGAGAAGATTTTGATTCAATATAATCAAGTTATTACAATATATAATAGTATGTACTACATTTTTAAATAAAGTTCTTTGTATGAACTTTCTTATAGCCCCGAGTGACATCCACTTGACACATGGGTGCATATGCAGGGGTCCGAACTAGAAAAAGCTTAGGGTGAAAAGTGTTAGGGTGTTACAATCTGAAAAGTTATGCGCCTTTGGGTGATGTTCTTGTCCTCATAATAGGTACATACCATAGAAAGTAGGATATAAGCAGACGATCCCTTTTCATTCTCGAATATTCTATTCTCATGGAGTTTAGTCCAGCTGTCTGAGCCCGTGGCGATAGCTACCTATCCTCCTATTAACGCACCACTGAGAATGAGACAAGGCCATCTATTAAAGTGATTGTGCATCAATCATACAGCCGCCGGTAACAAAGTGAAGTGCATACGACATTTCCACGCCGCTACGTCACAAAGGGAAATGCGATGAGGTGTCAAGGTCAAGACAAAGCTAGTCTAACTGATATAAGATATATTTTTTTAAATAAATATATATATGCGCTTTTTCGAGTTTTTTATACTATTCTTAAGTGCATCTTCTATCAGAGTGATAATGTAATTTTTTATGATTATCGTTTTGATTAAGGAATACTGTACACCTACACAATACTGTTATTTTTTAAAATGAAAATAGTAAACAAGCGTTTATAAATATTTATCATAATATTTTCTTATATATATCATTAAATTCATCCCCAATATATTTGTACTTATCAAAAAGAGTACTTATACATAAACAACCAGCTGCAGCCAATGAATTCGCTCGTGTGGAATCGTAAAGTATTTACAACAGAAAGCCTCGTAAGAACATAAAAACCTGTTGTTTGTGTAGCTTTCAACGGATGATAAAAACGGGTCAGTGTTTTCTGGAGAAAATTATGTAGTTCTATGAAATATTCTACGAATTTGTTGCTAGCTAGCTTTTAGCTTTCCGTTCGCGATATCTGCTGCAGCTTTATAACGCGCTTCTCGGAACTTATCTTGTATCAAAAGTAATTTAGTACTATTAAATATGTTATAATACCAAATTAGATTTATAGGAGGATATATGCATAGAACGTGATCCAAACATACCTGTCGAATTTGGCAGGACGGAAATGTAAAGCTGACTGGTATCAATGCAATCAATCGTACAATAGATGAATAGCAGTCTGGTTTTAAGGTGAGATACAACATTATTGTAGTAGTACTCTATGGACTTACCCGAAAACTTTCATAATCATCATTCAATTTGTTTGTTCCGATCAGTTATATATAAGTGTTATAATAGAAACTCCATATTTTATATATTAGCTCTATTGAGATTTCTTTAGTGGTATTTGAAATTTCTAACACCTTATACTTTACAGTAATGGTTCTGAGCGACTTAATGTTCTAAAGTTTATAAACGCTTGGTCGTGTTCAACTGATTTAGTCCAGTCTAAGCTGAAACCTATGTACTATGATTTTTCATACAAATCTAAGGTCAACTTACATTGGATAGTCGTGAGCAAAATGGGACCTGATTTAATTTTATATAAACTAAACCAGCACAATGTTATCGTTATACACATATTTAGGTAATCAAGTTTAAGACAACATAACAGGCGTTTTATAGCTTATATTTCGGACAAATTTTCGACGTGTATATAATATTATAGTATAATTACTACTTTTTTATAACGAACCAATTAAAAACAAAAATAAATTATACTTTAAATACAAAGATTGTTGCCTTGTAATTATTGCAACGTTTCGTATGTCCAGCACCCCACGCTTTTAACTCTGAATGAAATTATTCTCTTTATAACATTTTATTATAATTTCATTTTGAGGTAATTAATTATGATTGATTGTTTGACCTTATGCATATACAGTAATATAAACTGTTTTATTTGTAATAATTTTCTAGTATTTAGATCGGTTAGCTATAAAAGCGTGTGTCTTTAGTTTTTTTCTAACTATTATTGCATTAAAACTACGCTTACTTTAACGAATAAAAAATGGTTACTTTTATAATACCTTGCCCTACTGTTTCTAAGAAATATGTCTTGTAGGGATTTGTGTAGTTAATAAGCTACATTTACATATAGAAGATCGTTTGCGTTGGAACCCCACTTCCACTTATATCTATCACTAAATACTCACATTACTGTGTGTTCAGTTTGAAGGGTGAGATAGGCTGTGAAATGACTGATATAAAAAAAGAAATGTGACAAAATATCTTCAACTCCTAAGGTTGGCAACGCACTAGTGACATTGCGAGGGTTCATAGTCTGCGGTGAGCGTTTTAATGTCAAACGGTGTGTATGCTCGTTTGTCGACCTGGTCTAATAAAAAAATGCTTTGTTGTTTCCGATACATTTACTCCATTTGTCGATTCTGGTACCTCAATCGCCTCTTACGATAGTTGGTTTAGAGTGCGGTATTTCTATTCTGCCGACAGCGGCTTACTCATAACACATATTAATGAAGAGTGGAGTGGAAGAAATAAATGGCACATGCTTCCTAATATTTTCAATGAATTGTACATCCAACTCATCAATTTTAAATACAACCATTCTACTCACTATGCTTACTAATCTAAGGCACATGGTAAATCCATGTCGAGAAAAGAAAGCTGAGATAATAAATTGTAAAGTAAATAGACCACTCATAAATATGCGTTTGTGAAAGTCGCACATATATAAACATAACAAACATGTATTTAAAGTGCGAATCAGTAAAAAGATAATAGATATTGCATTATGTTGTTACACTATACAATTGTTGAATGGGGAGTATATTTCTTGTTACTTAATTTTTATCGTTTATTATATAGATAGACAGTCGTGAGGTACCGGCAGAGTAGAATAGTACCTACCCGTGTATCAGGCGTCGTAAAAGTCGATTATAAACTGACGTTATGTATGAATTATCTGAAATAAGAAATATATCAACGATTAAATCGTACTTCACGGATGAATATATATTTTGTTTTTATAAAAACAGTTTTATTTTTTTTTGTAATATAAAGTCTAAGATCCTAGTATAAAACGACCTTCAACGAAATGGTCAATCACAAATAAAAATATTTTTTATTCTATTAAGCCTAGTCAAAGGCACTTCTGAATAGTCAAAAAAAAAACAATCATACATACGATTTTCAGTCACATATTGCATATGTCGTCGTGCAGATGCGATATGTGAGCCTGTATTAGTACTAAACTGCCATCACTTGGTGGGTCTTACAACTAAGTTTACTGCACGTTCATAAAACGACCCATCAAAAAAGAGTTTGCAAGAAAAAGCGATGAAGGCGCCGTCACGAAAGAATGTCACGTTGGTCAGGTTGACGGAACCTCCATCAGCGACGGCGCTCATAAAACCCTTGTCTGCAATTGAGATACTTAGTTGATAGTTATAGGTATATTGGTAAAATACTGCTCAAAGGTGTTTGCAACGGCTAAGTCAGTTCTGATATGAACATTACCAACTAACAAACTTCTTTCATTTTCATGTGGTTTGGTTATCCAATTTTACTGTTTCTGAAATTCCGTATTGCTTTAACTTTATTAATCGAGTGTCTTATTTTGTTTTTTATGTTTGGTGACATCGCACACGTACATGCTTTTTTAAAAATCTTGCTATACAGTTAGTATATTCAACATACTCCGTACTGTTATTGTTCTTTCATTTCATATTAAGTCAAATTATATATACAAATCAATAGCCTAAATAATAAATTTTAAGCTACTAGCTCTAACAATAGCGATACTTTCATAAAGTTTTTCATCCCCCCTTTCGACCCCTTACAACTCCTATGTCGGATGAAATAGTAGCCTATTCTTTCTAAGCCTTTAGACTATCTACGTACCAAATTTCATTTAAATCAGTTCAGTAGTTTAGGCGGGATTGCGTAACAAACAGACAGACAAGAGTTACTTTCGGATTTATTATATTAGTAAGGATAGATCATAAAGTTTAGCCCTGCTCTTACATAAACCAGCCAATAACAAAATTTTACTAAATTTAAACTCTGTTGTATAGATCGAATTCAGTTTTAATACAAACAAATAGATACTCATACATTCGTTGTGGGTCACCTTCAATCACTGAAAGGAGTGGTAAATTTTTGATCACATTGTTCCTAAATTGTTCATTGCGTTTTACCGTTATTGGTCTACACTTGACACATTTGGTGCTGTCGTGTTTTGTACTTTCGTATATATTTTTTTCAACACAGTGAGCAGAAGTTAAATTAGAGATAACTGACTTTTCCACAATCAATTAGCAATCAAAGGTTCGCAATTTGAGAAAATATTGTCCAAATATGTACCAGAAGAAGTTATTCTTGTTGCTTAAAAAATGGTAATTTAGATGAAATATGTGAAATAGAGAAATTAAACGATTACATATAGGCGATGTTACTAATACATTTATATTTAAATCACCGCACACAAACAAACGTTAGCTATTATTATTTAGGAGTTTTTTAAATAAGTTTTTTAAAACTCAAAAACTGCTCAATTACTAGGAAGGGGGTCGATAAGCACATTATTATAAATTCATCGAGTTCTGTGAAACAACAACTTAAAAATTTTCTCAGCAGAGTGAATGGTAATTGCGTTACGGTTTTTAAATTTACATGCATTATACACTAACATCAGTGAACCGCTGTATATAGCAGTCTCTCTGGTATAAATACTAGTTTTTTTTTTAAATTTTAACACCAGTTAAAAATTCTTCACGTAATGTTCTTTAATACATAAAAGGTGAATGTTATCATTATGCAAGTATAATTTAATTTCCAATAATTTTCCGGCCAAGCCCTGTCTATTCCGATGCACAATATTAAAGGTACGGGCCCAACCTTTTTTTAAGATTCAGTGTAAACTTGTATCATGTAAATTTTAAATGTTATCGACCAATAGAGACATCCGAAATGTCAATATAATAATTAATAGCATAACTAATGTTATTAGAGGCGAAATGTGTAATATGATTTATATCTGCGTCATGTATATTAAATGCTACAAATGTAGACAGATATATATTTGTTGTCGAATAATACACCTCATCGTACCTCGTTTCAAAAAGATATTTACAGTTACATTCAAATAAAAATATTTTGACACTGTGACAAGTCAAGTTTTACAAAAGCACTTTCAAATTGTGTATATGTTTATTTAATTTATTGTTTAGCCAAGTAGATTAAAGGAAAGCATTTATTATTATTCTTCTACATTTGGTTCTGCAGTGAACTTAACAAATTAAGATTTTTGATTAATGTATTTATAGTCACTAAAAAAATATTAACAAACACTAAACATGACATTTACACACAAAGTCACAATTTTTCGCGTCAAATTAAAAAAAATGGAAATTTAATTCTTAGATATTTCTTAAGATTGTTTTCGTACTTTTTCATTGTTTTGTATATATTTTTTTGTATTTTTATTAGTGTTTTTTTATATTTTTTGTGATTGTATTTTTTATTTTAATACGTTTCTTTTATTTTTTCTCAATATCAGGTAACCCCCTCCCGTTTCTCCGCACACGATGCATAGATAGCCGCCAAACGGATATTTTTCAACATTTTGAACTAATGATACGTGGATTTAATTATTTCTTTTTTAATATAAAAATTCGCTTATTGTGACAATACTATAATAGTTAGAGATATGATGCCGCGACGAATTTTGTAAATAATGATAAGTTCTACAAAATTGTAGTACATCACTTTATTATATATCTTCAACAGCGTTTTGCAGTTCGCGTTTGCGGTTAAAGAAAGCTTTTTGGTATTTTTTTACACCTTGGGTTACATTTTTCGGAGGATTGGTAAGGAACCCTACTTTTTTTTGAAAATTTAAATATAGCCTATGTCACTCAGGGATAGTGTAGTAGTTTCGGAGCTTATTCGAGACAAAAACAAACAATCAAACCTTTCCTCTTTATAATAATATTATTATAAAGAGGAAAGGTTTAATAAACAATATTATTTTTGTGGTAGTTTTAGAAATAGAAAAATTTTAAATACCCTTTATCAGATCTATCTGGGGACAAATTTTGATAACATTCTGTTTTATATGTGGTTGGTTTTTGCATATTAGCACTAAAACTTTGACCTAAATTGTCTGAAAAAACTATAGTATTTTTTGAACAACTATTTACAAACTGGCAATCTAATGTTGTTTTAGAAGCGTAACTACTTTATTTGGCACATAGATTTTTAGTTCATGGACTTGATTCTCATGATGAGATGAGATTAGTGATAAGATACAATTTCAATAAATTTAATTTATAATTTATTTATGTCAATTGTAGCACAGAGCTTATTTTTTTAATAAATAAATTGGCACATCAATTTAAATATGATATATTTGACTTTGATTTAACTTTGGCCGATGAAGTCGTAAGGTTCTGGAATGGTGACCACGTACCGGCCGTTGCAGTGTAGGGTGTCGGCCCACAATATGGATAGACAAGCTGACCGAAACCGCAGGATCGGAGATCACTTAAGGAGGCCCATGTCTAGGAGTTGTTGTTTTATGGCTGATATGACGATGATGCCGATGAAACATAGTTATGACTGGATAAAGTCTTTCGTATCAGCTAGTTAAATAAATATATTGCAAGTGGATTGACAAAAAAGAAATAATCCAGATTATTAATATTAGAAGTTTAATTATCAATTTAAACATTTCATCAAATTTAACAGTTTTGATTAATGTAAACCAATTCCAGCTGCTCCATAATATAATTTTATTATTTTACAATAATAAATATATGCCACTGTTGTGAATAATTTATTTTCTATATGCTCTGGGTACTATTTTATACGGGATACGGGATAAACTGCCCGTGATGCAAGTATAGAGTATCTGTGTTATCGATCAATGAGCTTAGGAGAACCAGTATTCATTAAAACAAATATATATATATATATATATATATATATATATA
>JACJUM010003259.1:3776997-3840533 GCA_020976665.1 Heortia vitessoides | reverse complement strand
TATCAAATACGAAATACCAATTATTATTTAGAGCTAGTTGACCCGCCAAACGTAGTTCTGTCTTAACGACTATTTTCGAATTGGTATAATGTAAAAAAAGTATATTTATTATTCACATGATATGTATGAAAAGTATATTTACGATTCACAAATATTCTATAAGTTCTTTTTGTTATTTTTTTCTTTCACATGAACGATCTCCTTACAATAACAACAAAAGAAAAAATTGTGAAATCGGTCCCGCCGTTCATGCGTGATGGCGTGACCAAGGGAAATAGGGTTTCATTTTTATATAAGTGCACCGGCTCCGTCCGACTTCTTACGGAAAATTTTATATAGACTATGTTACTCCGTGAACATGTCTCTACCTAATGATGACAGTTTTTTTAAAATCTATTTAGTAGTTAACAGTGCATTTTGCAAACAAACAAAAATGAAATCTTTGCTTTGTAATATTGGTATATACATTAAACAGGCGATTCGGCGCGTGCAGGCAGGGGGCACTTCACGATCACTTCAAGCGAGGCCAGTCATCTCTACGAGAATGCGCTTGATATCTCGCGCCCGTATTTTTTTTGGGATACCAACTAAGATAATTCTTTAAATTATACGGTGAATAAGAGTATTATCATGTGCACGCAATGCTTTAGACCTCTAACATATTTAACATGATAAGGCTTAATATAGTGTCCGACTAATCAGTTTTGCAATTACCGTATTATTAGTGGCCTTTATTTTCGAACATGTAATCAGTATGACGGCATCAGATTTAACCAGTACTCAAAATTCGAATTGTCGATTTTTGATTGCCGATTGATTCCAAATCCAAAACCTTATACAGATACTAGTGAAAAAAAAACAAGTGAATTGTTGGCGCGGTTTTTTGCCAATAGAACATTTCTTTACTATGAATTGAATTAATAAAATTACTTCATTGAAGCTCAATTAATTGAATTTGGGGATAATGAATAAAAGAATTAAAGATTTATTAATAATGATTTAAAGATTTAGTTGGAAAACGAGAATGGCACCTGGGTGGTGGTAAACAACACCGTAAGTTAACACACTCGAGACATAACAAGCGCATTTGGCAAGATTCAGACATATAATTTTACTACCTCTTACCCTTTAAATCAGAACACACAATACGAACACTATTTGTCGGCAGATAGGTGGGAGTGCAGACGGCCTTTACTCTCCCCTAGGTACCTAGCTTTTAACATGTATGTACTTCACTTTTCATAAATACGCTTGGCGGACAAAAGCCTATAGTGATCGTATTCTAATTTATTGCTAAGAAAGAAACAGCAAAAACAAACCTATAATACCTTAAATCATTTTCTGACAGCAATAACATAAAAATCTCTTTTAAGTTATTGTTATATCTCATCACACAAATATCTTTTACAAAAAATCTCTTTTATGTTGTTGCTATAGTATTATAAGTCTCGCGCGCTAACCCTGGTCCTAACCGAGTCCGTGTGCGGTGTCTATGTGGGCTCTGCTCGAGCACATTTTGTACCCATATAGATTGACTCGTGTATGTAGATTGTCTTGTGTATGTAGATTGTTTTGTGTATGTAAATTGACTTGTGTATGTTTTTTGACTTGTGTATGTAGATTGACTTGTGTGCCTATTTGTTTTGTGGTATGGCAGTCCTCGTCACGTATATTAGCACATAGGTACAACCTAATTACTACCGCCTACTACTACCTAATTATTACACGGTATTCACCAATTAATGGAGTGATCAATTAGTGAGGTTTAATTGTATAGTTAAGTTAGTCCATGTCACGTGAAAATCGGTTGAAATATGAAGATGTTTGTTTAAGACGTCAAAAAACATGCCGCAGGTAAATTTATTTAAAACACAGCGAGGACGAATTTTTTGTCATAAAATATTAAGCATGCATTTCTAGCCACTAGCTCTAGCTTTCCACGGACTCTTTACGCAAAATATAATCAATACGCATAAATAAAATTGGGAGTGTCTGTTTTAATATAATATAACTGCTTTTTGCTAAATGCTCTTGATGTATACACGATAGGGGCATATGGAAGTATTCTAACTGTAGACGTTTTCCAGGACATGGGAAAAATATAATTTAATTAAAATAGATTGCCTGTAAAGTCGGTTTACTGTCGATAGTTGAACGTGACAACGTCATAAGAAAATACTGATGGAATGGTTGTATGTTTTAAAAGAACGGTTTATGAAAATGTATTATTGTAAAGCAGCTGTCCGCGCTAACTCGTGTTCGAAAGAGACAGATGTCGAACGCTGCCGAACGCGGAGCCGATTGTGCCTCTTTGTCGCTCGTCCCGCGCTTTCGCTTGCACTTCAAGCCTTAAACAGAACGCCTCAGAGCGAGGTAACGCCGCATGAGTCATGTTTTTTCGTGCGTGCAGCCGACTCCATCGAATTATAAGACGTTGTCACGTCAAAAACATATCAATTTATTAATATTATTATTATTTGCACTAATTAAGCCCTAGCAACTCTTATAAATTAGCAATCTTTGATTAGATTGCTATCACAATATTTGCAAAAGAGAATTTTAAAAATGACTTATTTTGTGTATGTGTTTAGCCTACCATTGCACCTCTATGAACGCTTATATATCAGTGGACAAAGCGTTTTAAGAATACTAGAATTAAAAAAATACATTAAAAAACTTAATATTATGGAAATATACATTCATTTGCTTTTTTATTTTTACAATGCAACTAATAACTCTGTCCGTCAAATTCTGTTCTAGACATATCTGAATCATAGGCGTCTAATATAAAGCGTCTCATACAAATGAAATTACAATCATTATCATCGGACTCGAAATTGTCCATGTGTGATTTCGAAACACATTTCTTATATCGTTCTTGACACAGAAAATATCGACCTATTTTTCTTGTTTTAATTTGATCATGTTTTTCGTGTGCCAGGTTTGAAAAATAATTTAAAAATTTCGACTTCTTTTTTAATGCACTCATCTTTTTCGTTTTATCTTTTCAGTGTATTTTTACTTTTCAGCGTATTCGCCCGCATATCAATTAAAATTCTTGTTTTATTTAATTTTCTCGGTTTCGCGCTTTAAAAGGGCCGTATGGTTTCAGCGTGGTAAAATAGCAGCATTTTCTAGGATTCTGTTAGGCTAACAACGTACATTTTCTAGGATTGCAGATTTCATCTTTCGTGCTTTTTCGACAGGGGTAAAAGGATTCAATAAGTGGTTTAGTACATCATCAACGGCAAACTGTTGTGGACGATTAGTCAAATTTTCGTCATTAAATATAAAAAGTCCTGATTAACGGGGTATATGCCTTTTATATTTACCACAGTTTTAATTATATCAACCACACGACGTTCACTGTTGGACGTTGGCCTTACCAAGTAATCAGGAATAGGACCGGTTGTATGCGGCCTGTATCTCTCAAGCCTGCGGTTTTAGTCAAATAGTTTGTCCATCTTGCGGGTTAAACTCACTATTCCACGCGGACGAAGTCGTGGGCACAGCTAGTACCTTTAGTACCTCTGTTACTCCGAGAGGATTTAACTTTCTAATGGTAAAAGAATTTCCATAATCGGTTAAATAAGTTCTGAGTCAAACCACAACAAATATATTTGTGTAAAAGTATATATTTTAAACATAAAAACAAAATATTTTTCTATATACGCCATAACTTTGCCAGAACACGTGTAACTTCCAATACTTTCCGTTGCGAGAACGCGCCTAAATTGTAATTCTCACGCTCGTAATTTATTTGCGATAACTTCTAAAATGCTCGTTACAATCATACTGTTTAAAAGAGTATTGTATTTTGCATAAAATGCTTCAGGCATCAAAGGCATTTATAATGATAAGGATTAATACTGTATCCGTCCGATTAGCTTTGCAATTACCGCATTAGCATGACAAATTCTTTAAACATGTAATGGGAACAGTCATATGCCATCGGTCATAACATGTAGATCTTTAAAAAATTATATCCCACCAAACATTGTTTTGTTATTTCACAAAGGGTTTATGTAGCGTTTTTGAAAGCCCCCAGGTGGCTTAATTATTTCTGATACCGCCAACAAACATCGGTACATTATCACCCACACTTGTGTGTACGCAAAAACAAATTACATACATGAATTACATATCTATTGGTAAACTCGTATACAACTTCAAATGGGTAGCCGAATATGTAGTGATAATGCAAACCAAAGTTATCTATCATTTCAGACCATAACGTCTTGAATCATTGAAATAGTTTTCACTCTTATAGAGGAATAAATAAGGTTCAAAATTAATCAAAATATACTGCAGTCAAGCCCCACTACAAACACTTTCGAATCGTCCAAATTAATTCAAAAAGTACTATTAAGATTTTAATAAAACTTTCTATAGACAATGTTTTCAGTTGACTTAAGAACATCGTTACGGTCAATCAGCATTACATATTTATAATAATAATAAATTATATTAACATAAAATAACATTACATTACATATGTAAGTATTAAAGGTAATAATTAAAAATCTAGCTTCTCTACCTTAACCTTTAATACTCGCTCGCTATAACTTTGCGCTAACATATAGTTATTATTAATTAATAGTGCATGGCAGGCACTGAGAGACCGCGGGTCGTGCATTGCCGAAGCCTGCTTTATACTTTTTTTCGGACAAACTTTTGCTGGGCTCCTCAGACGTCAATTTCAGCGCCACCGAACAAGAGGGCGAGTTAGCTCGTTAGTGAGCGACTCTGTGCCCGTATTACCTGCGTGCAGGTTTTGCTACGGTCGCAGGGCTCGCGGGATTTGAGCGGGATCGACGGCGATCACCCGAGGGTGCCTCTAAAGGCTCGAGTGGCCGTCGTTGCAGAATAAAGTTGATTTTTTGCAAAAAGAGGCCAGAGTGAGCCCGGCCGCGCAAAAACGGCCGGTTATCGCTCGTTGGAGTAGGAACTGCACGCGTTCGCCGGCGAACGCGGTGTACTGCTCTACGAAAGGCATGTGTGTTAAGAGTTTGTTATCGTGGAGTGCCAGTGAGAGGGCAAGAGAGGGACGCGTTGAGAGCTGTTATATTGTTGGGCGGATGCTTTTATACTACCTATACATTTTCAAGGAATGGAAGGAATGCTATTTGCCGATTATTATTGGAGAATTGAATTGTAATTGGAAAAGTACTACTTTTATGCAATACTAATCATTTTCACACATTGCAAGTTAACAACTCCAAGATCTTTTTTATTTTGTTTATTACGTGTCTCTTTCATATTATTTACTATACGTACGTACTTTTGTACATACAATGTTCTGAAATTAGACAAAATAGGATTATATATAATATATTTTAGGAATGTTGAGGTGGAAAAAAACATAGCTTATTATTTGAATAAATAACATGCATCCACACTGGTCTTCATTTAAGGGATTGAATTAACACTAAAAAAACAAGTCGATTGGGAAACTCCGAATTGCCCATACACTAATGGATTTTATGAATAAACTGTTTCGTTAAAACGCTATGATGTATCACATCAAAAAATAAACTAGTGGGCCAGGGAAAAACAAATTAGCTGAAGAGATAGAGCGTCTTAAGTGGATATGGGCGGGGACACGTTGCTCGAATGAAGAATTGTCGCTAGGATACCTTGCACAGACCTCGAAAGTAAGTGGATGACATTCCACAACAGGTCGGCATTTAAATGCAAGATGCATCAAACAGGCAGAATTGATTAAAAGCAAGTGCGATTCAAATTTGCGAACGAAGTGTTTGTTTATTCACCAACTAGACACAGCTGCTGCACACACTAGTTGGTGGAAATCAAACTTAGTATTATTCATTATTTCGTTATCTGGACACGCTATGGCTTTTACGTATATCCACTTAGTGAAACTTAAATAAAGTCGCTTTAATGTCAAATATACTTAGGTTTTATATTCGTTCACTTCTTGTTCATTGAAATTTTGTTTTAGAAAATCGTCTGAATCATAAAACAAAAATCTAATTTTAAAATAAATCAGAAAATATCAGTCAAATCATATGATAAAACTATTTTTATAAAAACACAGTATATTTAGATGATATTACTTTTATGACAATACCATGAAAATATTTAATGTAATGTAAATATGATAATCATTTAAACTACTTTGAGTATCACAGAGAAATTGAACAAGAACACACATCTGTAATCCATAATTGAACACAGTAGAATTAGCGCTTTCATGGTTATGCACATTAAAGATACATCAATATTTTTTAACATATTTGTATCCATCTTTTAATACAGTTGAATGATTTCTTTAGGGATCGTTGAATGAAAATGTATTTCTGTTAGCCATTGATGAGCTTGCGACTTCTGTTACAGGCACTTATCTTTATATGTAACAAAAGATATTTGAATAATAAAGTTATATAAAATAAAAAATAAGAATTTGAATTTACAACTAGCCGAGTGTTTGTACTTTTCGTCACTATTAATACTAAAAAAGAAGGGGTGCCTACACGAAGACGGACATGTCGAAGCCTGCTATAGGAGACTAACTAGAATAAGTAATAAGTTTCATTTGATATTTGAAGTCCCGTTACTAGTAAATAAATAATCAAACGTAAAATAATATAACCAACAACCATATTGTTATATACTCACCATTGCCGCAATACTTTAGGAAGACAGCGAGGCTCTCCATGGAACGCACGATGACATCGTAAGCCTGGCGGTCGATCTCTACCAGAACCTGGATACAGGGCGGTTGGTATGGCATCGCAGGTGGTGTGTACCCTGCGAGCTGGAGCAGGGCGGTATTCACCACCATATTCTCTGGCTCCACTTGAATGATGGTCTGGAAAGACAAGGGTCATTAGTCGTGAACAACCAAATAAAAACAAGATCGTCATTTAGCAGTAGACGTTCACTGCTGGACAAACGACTCGGCAGGAGATATTCAATAGGACCGATTGTGCATCCGTTGCGATCTTGGCGGACGACGGTGTTCGTTTTGCATTGCACAGTCGTACCGCTATAGCGAGAAAGTATAACTATATAAAAATATACAACAACTATAGAAAACAATGGAGTGGATTGAAACTAGCCGCAGTAAAATAAGTGAAACCGTTACTATTCGTAAAATTGCAGTAGCATAAATAGGTTGAATCTTTCTGCAATGAAAATATTATAATCTATACTAATATTATAAAGAGGAAATACTTTATTGTATGTCTGTTTTGTTGCTTTGGTACAATTTATCTCAAAATCTTCATCTTCACCGAATAACATATAATATAATATATTTCAAAAAATCATAAACACCTACAATTTTATGTCACAAGGCACATCAATATTGTAAAGAACAAACGCAAAAACTACTCGACTGATTTAAAAAACTATTTAACAAATGAATTACATTATCATCAAATAATCCCGCGCTTATATCCGGGCCCGCTAGTACCAATAATAAATACCTAATGTACCGGCTGAGTAGATTGGTTTTCAAGTGTCATACGGGCGACAGAGATATCAGGATAGATAGAAGGAATCTGCGACGACTATAGGCAGGACGTTTCTTCTCGAGGAGAGCTATGTCTGACAGTAGGCATTATACGGCAAACAAAGATGATAATAAAATATAATAATTTGTAAATTTGGATTTCGATGCGTATGGCGCACGGCGTATAAATTTAAATTAATTATGAATTATTCGTGAACACAACAGAAACTGAATGTTGTTGTTGTAAACCAAACAATGAACTTCAAATGTTGGGAAAACCCTACAATTATTAAAAGTAACTTTAATACTAGGATACCAAATCCTAAAATATGTATTGGTTTGATTTGATTACAGCCAATTCTAAGTTGTAATAGCAACTATACCTATTATAGTAACGTTTGTTTTTGTCAATTCTTCACGTTATGTCCAGTTAGGCCAGGTGGCACAGATAGTAGTGATCCTATCTTAGGCGCCAGGAGACGTGGGTTCGATCCCCACCCAGGACAAATATTTATATGATGATATTTGTGTTTGTCCTGTGTCTGGGTATTGAAAATATGTATTTAAGTATTTGTGATTGCCCGTTGTCTGAAATACAAGTGTTTTGAGCGACTTACCACGGAATCAGGACAATGTATAAGATGTTGTGTGTGAGTACTATATTATCTTTGATGCCTTTATTATTAACAAAGTTATGAAGCTTATGAAGAAGTCATGTCTTATGACCATCAACATCATAGCAGCCGTAAAACTGCTGGACGTAGGCTTCCCCAAGAAAGGGGGAAGCCTACGTCCAGAATTGCGTGCTAGGCAAGCGTAGTGGTAATAGCAGAACGAAGAGAATGCTACTGCCCGTCCCCGCCCTGTTGCATTATCTATCTGTTTCATTACCTTGGTCGCTTCTTACGACACCTGGATTGAAACCTAAATAAAATTGTGCAGCATCTTAGATATTAAAATGGATAACTCGTCGTAACCATTTCCAGGATAAGACTTTTAAACCAAACTATTAAACCGGTAAGCGCTGTATTATTAGCAGTAATAACACTGCTTACTCTTGCTGTCACATCATGACAAATTTATCGGATGACTCTACACCACTACCCCCATAATTCCTATACGTTAGTAGAGTCTTTCACATTCCTAGCACTAGAACGGCTCTTGTGTCTATAAATTATAACGAATATATTTATCCCCGTAACTAATTCCGAATCGAGAATTATTAAATATTTTATACTTAATGCTTGCTGCATTAAGTATTAAACTAAAAGGAGTAAACGTACATTTGAACCCGTATTTAAAATCCATAATAACTAGCCGATGCACTGCACTATTAACCGGAACTCGCTATAATTATTTAAACTTAAATTACCCTCTTAACCACACCTAATAAAGAACAATGGGACGAATAACGATATATCTCATTATCCAACAAAATATTCGTATTGTTGCAAACAACTTCGCAACTAAATAAGTGAAATTGTACGAAACATAGAAACATACCTGATCGAAAGGACATTGCTTCCTGTGTAGATGCTTGAGACACTGTCTACAGATGGTGTGGCCGCAACCGAGGCTGATGGGGCTCCGCGGCGGCACTCCGAACTCCCGGCAGCACACCGGACAGTTGAGGTAGTCCGTCCACTGAGGCGCCTGGATTGGCATTCTGGGAAAACACGGACTACGTACAATAAACAGCTCGGAAGGAATCTTAGGTAGCTGCAGTGTGGAATAGAAGAGTGATTCATTTAAGTCTACATCTCCCTCTTTCGCTTTAGTCAGAAATAATCTGACATCAGTATCGTATAAAGGAATCATAGAATCTTCAGATCACCAACCCACCAGTCCCTAGTATATGCTGAAAAGGTTACCCATTTACCCTAGCCAGGAGCAGCGTACTCATTAGTCAGCTTAGATTTTTATTCACTACGGGCTTGTGCTCTAGTGTCAGTTATTTGTTGTTCCCATATGGTAGCTATTACATTTTATTCTAGAACGTTCACCGACAAATATTTTTCCTCTTAGACCATCACAGATCGTATCGCCATATTCGGTGGTAATGTATAATATTATTTACTGCCTTCATACACAAGCCATCCTAAATGCATATGTAGAAACCGTTACCAATTGATACAATCCTGAAAAGATGACCAAATGTTATATATGTAGACAAACTTTATGTAAATACTTTCAATCTTGGAAACGTAAAAATCAATAATGTTACAGAATTATGTACTAATTGATACTAATTTTGTAAGCTGGAAAGTTTGTTTGTTAGAACGTACTAATCCCAGCAACCGCTGGTCCTATTTGAAAATAATATTTTAGTAAAGAAGAATGTATTAAATAAAATGTAATAAAATATTTACAAAAACATATATAAATAAATCCTGAAAGTTTCTATACCCTCCAAAGTCACAATACCATGCAGACGAAGTCTCGGAAACTGCTAGTTGCTTCATATCAAAATACCCTCGTGTCTCAACATTGTTTATTAAGCCAAGTCTTCAGTTTCAATGTCGACTCTTTAGACGTAATGATTGATAAAAGACACGTTTCAAGCCTTTTTATTCAAATGTAACCGTAAACAAAGCGACAAATTTGAGAATTATTCAAAAGCACAATTCAATGACGAAAAATTCAGTATTAAAAAGTCAAATACCTCAAAGTTTAGGCTTAGTATATGAATCAAATTTGCACAGCATAATTTATTTATTAAAATGTGACTGGATGTTTTTTTGCAGTGAAGATACGCACATAATCATAGCATAAGAACATTTTATAGTTATAGAACAATAATAAAAAATAAAAAAAAGGAAAGCATGAGAGCTATGCCAGGATCGTAACATGTAGAGAAACATAGTCTCTGCCTACACCGATGGGACACGGGCGTAATGTATGTAAAAATACAAATACTATTATAAAAATAAAAAGTTGGGACCACTAAAAAAAGTAGTAAGCAACAAGAGTGTACTACATACAAGGCTCAATTTCCAACAATTTTCATCTCTACATTTAACAATTTGGCTATAGCGTTATCATTGCAACAATATAGATCAGTCGATGTGTAGCTATATGTAAATAAGAGAAAAATAATGCAACATAAATAAAACCGAATAGTAAATAATTACTTTGATCATTTAATTTCTGAAACTATTCAAATGAATTATTTTTCTTGAAATATAGAAACCAAGATATGAAAAACACCTATATCCGAACCTCCTTTGTAAAAAATTAAACCAGCGCACTATATTTAGCGCAATATGGTTTGGAAATATAAAGAACAATTAGCACTCCGCGGTTTCACCCATGTAATTTTCAAACACAGAGATAAACTATTAACTATATATTACTTACGTACTCATAATGTATCTTCCATTAGTGAAATAATTTTCGATATTAGTTTGGTAGTTTGAGTTTATTTGTTACGAACATACAAAAATACAAATCTTGTTTCCACTGTCTCATTTTAGATTGGGATCTCTATTATTTTTTTTTTTAATATAATATCGTCGATAACAGTGAAATACCGCATAAGTAGCAGTTGCAAATAAAGTTGAAAATTCAATTAGAAAATATGGAAAGTGGATCTTATTAACTTAAGTTACATAAGCCCTATTGAAGTATCATTGAAGATATAAGCTATATTTGATTGAGAAAAATAAACATGTATGCTGTGAGTGCGGGTTGCTAGTATGATTAAGATGTAAACTGCCGAACATTCATGACATATTTAGAAGCAGTTTTTAAGATTACGTTTTCATAACATAGCATGAGCAAAAACACACATACTTGGACCATATCCAAGATATAATAATAATTTCTACGAATAGTTACCGGCAGTAAGCCGTTAGGTACCGGCAAAAGCCGTGAGATACCGGCAGAGTAGCTTAATATATATATATACTTAACAAAGGTTGTATTTATTCATGCATACATGCTTATGTATGTTTTAATGCAAGAAGTAAATAAAATATTTTATGTTGGCTGTACATTATGTTTTGAAAAATAAGTTTTTGCTATACTGAACAGTATTAATATAATTAGAAGCTTTACTTCTACCAAATATAAAAATTAATTTATCAACTCTATATTTAAATAAGACAAATGATTACTTTGCAATTGAAGAAATTATTACAAAACTAGCAGAACCGTAAAGTAAAAAACCGTAAAAAACAGTTTTCATTAACTTTGCACCCCGTCTTAGTCATTTAAGAGGTGAATTTTTAAAAACCTTTTCTTAGTGCTGCTCTACCTTAATATTTCAATATTTCAAGTTTTTAATGTTTATATTTTAGGTCCCACTTTTTGATACGTCAGTCAGTCAGTCAGACTAGTCCGCAGATGGGTCTTAAAAATATGTGTCGGAATGTTTATACTAGTAGGGTGTTTATATATGTTCATTTGATTCATTTCCATAGTTTTAAGTTCTGTTCAGTAATTTTGCTGAAGTTAAGCTTCTTCTGTTTACACAATAGTCTCTTTTTATAATTTAATTATAGCTTTCTCTATCATATGTACCAACACCTCAAATAGAAAATCCTGTATACAATAGTAGTACATCTCTCACCACTTTGTATAAATACATTTTGTTATAATTGTTTTTTTTGTCTTTAACTGTTCTTTACAATAAGTTCACAGCACATTTCTACAAACTACCGGTTCAGTTTTTCAAAAATTTAAAATCAAAAGCATATTGGACCAATTCTTTTATTTTTTATTGAAACCAGATATGCAAATTAGACTGATTCTGAATTAATTTTAGATTTTTAAGCATATTTTTATTTTTATTTATTTGTTCAAAATCCACAACTCTAAAAATATTTTACGCACTTAGTTTTTAAACTTAGGAATAATAACAGATTCTAAATATATTTATTAGCATATGTAAACAAAGTTTTTTAAATTTAAAACAAACTCATGATCTCACAAAAACTCTCACAAGAACTCACAAAAAACTTGTAAACAAAAGAAAGAAATTGCTTTACTATACATAAACACAAATTAGATTAAAAGGCAATATTCTTTAATAACATACACATATAAACATTTTAAAAAGATACATAAAAATGTAATTTAATTAAATGAAATGTATGCACCCTTGCAAAAATACTGAGTAAAAAGTTTAAATTACAAGAAAAATTGATAACAACCATAAAAAAATAAGAATAAATAATAAAAATAAATATCAGATACAAAGGAAATACAGAGAAAGTAGCTTATTGCCAATGTCATTTCTGAAAGTGCTCAATAATAATTAGATAAAGCTAACTTATGATTGAGTTTGTACAACAAACGAACAGTTACACAGTTTTGTATGTCTGGTTCGAGAAGACAGGGGACACTAGGTTAATGTTTTATTTACAAGATCAACACAGTCTATTTCACAATTACATATCATGTACAAAAACAACATATCGATAAGACAATGTCTGTTCTTGAGCATGAAAAGATGGTAGGCTCATTATAATTAGAACCAGCTTGATAACTTAGATATTTAATCAATTTTGATTTTTTTCTCTATGTTTAGCTTATTCTGTTCCTATGGGTAACAGATCCTACTATATTACTTTATTTATAAATGTAAGAAGTATTCGAGGATACTCCTGACATTTATACAATAAAGCATTTTTGAACAATATATTGTTGCATAAGTTCTAACACCGCTAATGTCAAAGTTGGCAACTTAATAATTATGCCCAATGATAACACGATATTACATTTCCAGCGCTGCAGTAAAAGTTTTATACAGTGTATTGTTTAAATATAATCTATTTTGCACCAACTAAATGCATCTTAAAGCAAAATCGCGATTAGTTTTAAAATTATTTTATTAAATGTGAGCATTGTTTTCCCAATTGTACAAAGTGTCAAAATTTTGACTTACTCTGTGTTACAACTTAAACGACGATATGTTAGTGAAAAGTCTACTCACTTGAAAAACAAATCCAGATTTTGAAGGCTTTGGACATTATACATTAGATTATCATATACCACATAATCCCTCATTATTTCTTTATATTTGTTCACCACCCATAAGTAGCCTGGAACAGATTGCTTTATGCAGTAAGGCCTCCCATCACATTTTTATTATAATTAAGTGCAATCCATTTTTATTTACTGGTGTAAAAAAGAATATTTATTATTCATAAGCTGCCTTGGGTGGAAATAAAAAGTAATAGTCCACAGTAAGGTTTGTAGCTATAACATCAGGATATCTCAACTAATACAGCAAACACATATAACAATAACTTGGTAAATCTTGAATTACTAATTTATAGGCTCCGTTTTAAAGAAATTGTAAGATATTTATATTAAAGATTTACTTAAATGCTAACTATATATGTTCTAAAAGCAATTCAAATAAAAAAAAATCGTGAAAGATAATTATTTGGTAAAAGTGTTGTACAAATAATTGAGCTTAAACAAAATCATAAAAAACAGACATAAAATTAATTTGACAAATAAATTTAACAAAATCTTACCTATTACATAAATGTATCCCTTAACTTCAAATGTATTGTAATATTTGTCTAAAAATGGTTTCTT
Organism: Heortia vitessoides; assembly: GCA_020976665.1. NCBI lineage: Eukaryota > Metazoa > Arthropoda > Insecta > Lepidoptera > Crambidae > Heortia > Heortia vitessoides. The sequence continues at coordinate 3,826,507 of JACJUM010003259.1, read as the reverse complement.
CATTTATATGTCGCGTACAAGATTCTGAGACCAAAAGTTCCAATTTGAGATGGTTGCTAATATACATTTATGTTGAATGCATCATTGCAAACATCCCCATGACATCGTCTTATATTAACAATCTTCAAATGAACGTACGTTGAAGAATATATATTACCAATATCTCATGATACGCCCGCAATCAAAAGAAAAACAAAAATAAAGAAAATATTCTAAAATAGTGACACCAAAAATTGCCACCTCGGCAGTCCTCAGCTGAGCAATATACTCCCAGAGTTGTTGATATATAATAATCAATGTTTAGAAAAACATAGCCAGGTACTTTGAAAAATCTATTTTATGAAATTACCTTACAATTATCACGAACACTCATCACAAAAATAACACATTCAATTTCTGTCCACTTCAAAACATGATCCGTCAGCAGCCGTAAAGCATAGACTGCAGCATAGACTTTTTTTTTGGAATTCGTCAAATTTACAGACTATATATATTGTTTTTATTCATTCGGAGAAAAAATTTGATCATTAAGTTACAGAAAATCAATTATATTTTTGTGTATTTCAGAGATAATATTTATTCCAGTGTTCAAGTATCAATATAATATTCTGATAAACTCAATATATTGTGCCAATTATAACAGAAATAAAAATACGGCTAAAAATGTTTATACCGATAATATCACTTGGCAATATATTATACAGTTTAGTATTTTAATATTTTACAGCAGTTAGACAGGAATAGTTTGATAGGAAGCTGCCCTTTGCATAAAACAGCCATTTGCGTATTACAAAGAGCAGTTTAGATTTTCAGTTGGACACTACGTCTAAGTAATAATAATAAATTCATCAAAGACTTCAAAGACAGAATAAACAAATATTCATTATATTCAACCACATAACAGCCCAGGCTCTTAGTTTTTGTTTCGTCGTTAACTCTTGGTCTTCTCAATAGTAGACGACTTAGGCCTCCTATACTACCGACCTTCTTCGCTATAAGTATAGTAATTATCAGGCCCTAATAATAAAATTCGAACTCCTCATGAACTACAAATCATTCGATACCAATTCTGAACTTGAATGAACTGGACTGACTGTCAATCAATATGAAATTGTGATAGATTTGTTTATAGTTATCAGATCAACTACAAATAGAATTAACACACATTAAAATGTGTCTAAATATCACAACCAATTTTAAACTGAAATACTTGATATTAAAATATATCGATTGCATAACTTTAAATGAAATGTTTATCTGTAGGTATATCGCTTTGTGTCTTTAGAAAATTAACTAATCCTAAAATTCTACAATTAATAGACATTTACATCAATTTCCTATTAGCGAGGATATTTTGACAGTTTTGCGTATGTCTCATTTGTAAGCCTGGTGTGCATATTGTCGAGTCCGAGAGACATCCCTAAATTCAAAAACTTAGAGATGTTCGTAATCTCACAAATACAGAATCATGAGAAAAATTTAGATGTACGGTAAATCAATTTACTGCAGCTTTCAGCTGTTTACAAACCCAAATTAAGATTGAATATGGAGAAAACTTGTAAAAGGAGACTATAAAATATATTTTTCATTACATTTTATGTCGAATTAATTTTCAGCAGCTTGACGCACTTTTCATGCTTACGTACCTCGCAGTAAGTGCAGCTCACAGCTGCAATAACCTTACGAGCAATTAATTATATGATTTGATTTTAAGAGACAATTTCGATGAAGAGATGTGACTGCTCCAGCCGCCAACACAGTAATACCGTAGGGGTTTCATAAATCCATAGACTATCAAAATCTATGTCAACAGGTTTTGGTTGATGTTTTGGAGTATCTGTGGAAACATAGAATTATGTTATGAGATTAATATAACTGTTTGAAAATAATTTAAGTTAAAAGATATATTCAAGATATTTATATATTAGCAATTAGTTCATAAAGTAACACATTGCCCTACACAAATCTGTCAAAATTAAGCAATCTACATTAATCTTTATAATCTAGAATTTGAGTTCAAATTTGACTACGAAATTTCGTCAAAATTTTTAAGGTCGTTTTGCTGTTTTTTTTTATATTTTACGTTGATTAAATAAGGAGTTTTATGGACTTACGTTAACAGAATGAGTATATCTATATTCATTCTGTTAACGTAACCTATAACTACAACCATAGAAGTGGTTCTATTAAATCCAAAGGCTATCGAAATCTATATAAAGTTTTAGTCGATATATTAGAATAGAGGGTAAAAACTAAGATTTATGTTAATAGTTCAGATTATGGAACTTTAAGGACATATTTTTAGATAAAAGATATCATATCCCTACTAATATTATGAATGCGAAAGTAACTCTGTCTGACTGTCTGACTGTTATGCTTTTCCCGCTTAAACCTCTCAACTGATTTTGATGAAATTTGGCACAGACAATTTTTAGACCTTGAGCAAAGCTAATTTTTAATTCGAACTAAGGGTTGTAAGGCGTCAAAAAGTGGGATGAAAAGTTCTACTGAAGTATCGCTATTTTTAGAGCTAGAAACTTGAATCTTATTTTTCAGGCCATTGAGTCGATATAAATAAACATGACCTTCAAAGTTTATATAAGTTAAGCTAAACAGGTATGGTACCTAAAGAAAAACTATTCAACGCGGACGAAGTCGCGGCCACAGCTAGTATTTATATATTAATAACAGTTAATAAAGCAACATATTGCCCTACAGAAAACTGTAAAAAGGTGGTTATTTATTTACATTATTTTTTTATGAGCTATAATTTGAGATTAAAATGGACTAGATAATTTGATAGAATTTTATTATACATTTACGATTGTAAAACTGTAACTATTACTGAAGAGGGGCTTCAAATGGATCCATAGATTATCAAAATCTATATCAACAAGTTTCATTTGATGAATCGGAGTAGCTATAAAATTAATAATTATATTTTTAGACTAGATTATGTATCTGGTTGGATATATTTTGATATTAAAGAGTACATATATGTATATATTAGCAATCAGTTCATAAAGCAACACATTGCCTTACACAAACTAGTAAAAAATTTGTAATTTAATTAAATCTTTATTAGCTAGTAAAGTTTTGTAACGTGAGTTCAAAGAAAAAGTAATTTTGATAGAACTGTTAAGGTCAATTTGTTGTTTTCTATACATTTCGCTACAATTAAATAACGGATTTAATGGACATACAAAATTATTATTTCTATCATTTTTGACTTAATTTTAAGTCGGTTTTTAAACAAATGCTTTTTGTGTAAAACGGTAGTAATTATGATGACATTAATAACAAATTATGGTATCAAACACCAAGATTAAAATCTATTTAACTCGGGCCAAGCTATTATACTGACATCTGTCTTTTTAATCAAGCTAAATTAAAAGCTGAAATGAATCAAAGTGTATCAAGGTATAGACAATACCTATAGTTCAACATCTTCAATTTTTGTTACGGTTACAGTAAGCCTACAAGGATACAATTAATCAATATGTTGTCCATTTATTCTATATATACTTAAAAGATCAATACCACTATATGAATTATGTATTATGTTGTACGAGTTCCAATCTCTTCTTAGATAGTTACACTAAATACTATTTTAAACCAGTAATAGCTGGTAACTAGTAACGCTATTTTCAAGTAATCTGCCGCAAAAAGCTGCTTTAATAGTAGTTGCTAGTAGTGAATCTGAATTCATTTTAATAAAGGGATCATTAAATTATTTATTATTGCCAACGTTTTGCGCCAGGTGAAGGGCAAAACGTACACACCTTTATCTTAATATTAACAACTTATCAATGTGTAATGCTAGGATCACAAACTGGTTTTGCCTCTGTTTCGACCACGAATTTTAATATACCTATATATATATATATATATATATATATATACAATTAGGTCAATAATATTTTAGACACAAATTGTACGATAAGTTAAATAAATGATATCTTCATGTTATTTATTTTATATAACATATCTAGTTGACTATGCATAGGTTAAAGTTTATAAATAATTTTGAGTTTACGTTGGGGATCATCATCATCATATCAGCCATTGGAATTTCACTGCTAGACGTAGACCTTCACAAGAAAGGCGGAATTTCGGGCTAGAATTGCCATGCTGGGCAAGCGCAGCTTTCGCGACGGGGACGCGACTATCTATCCCCGACTGTGAAACAATCCATCTAGTGTTTATATGTTAGTAAATATACACAATGTTTCGAATGGATATACCGCCATCTGTCGGTTCTGGAACCTTAGCCTCCTATTAAGACATCTGGTACAGTGGGAGGTACTATTCTATTCTGACAGTAAGTACCACACGGTTGGTTAGATATTAAGTTTCTTAGGTATTTTTAAACCTAATTTTTTTTATCACATATTTCTATAAAGATTTCCAAACTTTTATATATCTTTAAAATCTACACTAATATTAAAAAGAGGAAAGATTTGTACTTTTGTATGTAGCGAATTAACTTAAAAAGGACTGGACCGAATTTAATCATTATTTTTTTATTACAATGCTACATTATCATTGAGTAATAAAGGCTATATTTAATTTACTAGATTACTTTAGAAATTCCTATTAAAACCAACCAAAGGTGTAAAAAAATTAGCCATAAAATTTTTTCATCGCATACGCTGCGAAGAATATTAATGATAGGCCAAAAATTGTTTGACAATATTATAGAATATATCAATAACAACAAAAAACTTCGCGAGACAATATGTCTAACTATTGTAGTTACGTCACTATAACTACTTTTTTACATTTAACAAATTGATAGAAATGCCGATCAAAATCAGACAGTGTTATCAATACTATTTTTAATTTTTTATCCAAATAAATAATTTAATATTCAAAACTGTCTTAATACCTGATGATTACTTTTTGAATTATTGAAATCGGGCATTCCATTCAAAAGATATCATGAAATTAAAATAAAAATACATGCCGGCAGCGGCCGCCACACAGCGCATCGAGTAAATAACTCGACGAGAGCAATTGTATTTGGCACTTTCTCGAGTAAGATCTCCTGAAAATCAATACGCTTCTTTGCCACCTACAAATACCAGGAGGCTTTAAGATAAGCATAAATTTTTGTTCAAATTAGGGATTCCTGGTCCTTTAATTTAGCATGAGTATTACTTAAATTACCTATTTATGTCTATCCGTACGAAGCTGGGACGGGCCGCTAGTATATTATAAATATAAAAATATTTGTCACGGCGTTTACCTTTGATTAACATTTTTACTACTGAACTGATTTTACATCTCTTTTCTTACAGTTGTCCAACTTGAGAAATAGATTGGCATATATCTCAATCTTGAATAGATATATTCTTTCATGTTTAAGATAGGTATATATTTAAGACAGGATAACGTCTGACGTATTAGCTAATATTTTTAATAAATCAGAGATAAATAAGACCGAGCCCGAACCTATTCGAATGTTTAGGACACTATTCTTAGTTTAGGCTAAATTTATATATCACAGGAATGCAACAATAAAGGGCTTCTTATTTATACTATATAAAATTAAATCAAAAAGGACTGATCCTCTTTTTTATTTATTTTAATTCGGTAATTATTTCGGTCACATCTGTAATTGGATTGACCGGTGATTTCGGTACCTAACCTTATTGCACAACACTACTTTAAAAATATTCCTTCACTGTCTCTGCCTGGTCTAGTATCGATTAGATATTAAAATTGACATGCGTACTGTAAGCCTGAATATCCCTCTTGTTTTTGTTATAGTGTTACGTTGTGGTCTTTAGAAGGCGGTGGAAACTAATGGCCCAGATATAATTTTATTAACATTCTATTCAAAGTTTAAGTAAGACATTAAAAATGAGCGGAAAACAGGGAAACATTCTTCTGGTACTGTTTTTATTTATATTGGTAAGTTTTTCGTGTGTTAAAGATGTTTCGATTGCTATTAATAAATAGATTTTGCTGAGTATTGATCGATTAGGTGGCTTGGTCCATCTGCGTAGGTGCTATCCTAGCGTTCTGTAGATCCGTATGTTCGGTTTCTAGGGTGCCCAGTGTCAATCTTACGAAGACAAACGATGTCGCTGCATATGCCCCAACCCTGCAGCTTTCTTAAACAACTCTATAAGCAGCGCCCGCACACTTTTCATTTCTAACGTGCCACCTGAGAGATGGTAAGTTTTGCTAGTAACATGTAGAATGACTGGGAATTTATAGAATAATTGTGCTTATTATTCTGAAAGGTGAAGACTTAAGCAATGGAATTAATATTTTGAAACCCTGTTTTATATTAATGTTGCATAGAATGAGGAAGAAGTCATAAATGATAGCAGTGTAATTAAGATAAGTGTGGATGAAATTTTGATCGCAAACTATGTAAGCCTGCCTTTCCAGGCAAGGTATGATTGAGCAACTGTCGAGAAGCTAAAAACCAGAGAAGGAAGAGTAGTCATTTACCTGTGCTACCTTTTCTACCTGTGATGTAGGACAAGCAAAGTACCAAATTATTGGTGCAAAGCGGTAACACTGTACAGAAGAACAAGGTCATAGTAAGACTGTAAATTTATAGAGGCATCAGCCTTCTCAGAGTTGTGGAAATATTTTGGTTGTAGTAGCGAGTTTTAGAATGGGGTGCATGGATCAAGTGTTATCTCTGCTCTTTAAAGCTATAAAGTGCCTTGCTAAATCAAGAGGTTCATTGCGCTTTTAATAACTTAGAAACTAGGAAAGTATGACAAATTGTGAAATTATGATATATGACATGATGTCCATAGCCTCTGCTTATCCCAATGGGACACAGGTGTGATTTATGTGTGTATATATGTTATTGTGTTTATTTGTTTTTGTATTTGATGTATTATTCATTGAACCAAACCTTTCTTTTCAATATAAAAAAACAGATTAATTTCTTTTTATGTGCTTTTTAATTTGAAAGCCACTTTACAAGAAGTAATAGAAAAAAACTCAAAATTTCTATAAAGAGCAAAAGTATCTGTAGAACATATTCAACACTTGAATATCCCAAGCTCCAAGATCTGTTAGCTCTTGTTTTCTTCCACTTTTACTATTCCTGGTATACCGATTGGCCAATCATCCAAACTTAACTGAATAATACAAACAGTTTGTTTTTGTGACATTGAATTGAATATGAAAAATTACTATATATGATATATTTAATCAAAAAAGTTTTCGCGAAAGGTTCTAAATGATTTTTGCAGTGATGTTTCGGCAGTCAACTAGCAGAAAAGTATGTAGCATACTTATGATATAGGTAAACAAGAATTGCCCAGAGACCTTAAAAGATACAAAAAAAATAATTAGTATTAGTAGAAGTTAATTAATAGTGAAGTAATAAGCAAAGTGCACCCAAGGTTAGTCTAATGCCCACCCCAGTATGCTGGGCTCCCAACTCGAAAAGTAGTACATTGAGTGTCGACTGCGTAAGTGCGTCATTGCATCGGACATGGAATGTCAGAGGCCAGTCAATACGCCAACGCCACATGAAGCATGGAAGCACCCTCAGGGCTCTCCAGATCAGAACCAATAGATGCTTTGATGTTCATATATTGTAAAGAGGAAAGATTGGATTGTTTGTTACAGTTTAGTTTAAAAACTACTTGACTGATTTGAAAAATCTTTACCATTGAAGAGCTTCTTCTTTACCGTGTTACATAGGCCATGTTATAATATCGAAAAAAATAAGAGACTACTACTACATAACATAGAACTATGTAAACAAAATTTGTATTTGTCATGTTTGTAATAAATAAACTCAGAAATAACTAAATAGTAGTAAAAACTCTTTCATAAATTGAAAACTATATTGGCTTCGGTTTAGTCACTAGTCGAGAAGCAAAATTTCGTTCACGAGTGTACTAGTTTATGAGTAAGCTGCTTAAAGGCTAGCCATATATTAACAGTTTAAAAACAGACAGGTCATTGGTCGGCGACGTGACAGTATAGCTGTGTTGCAGAGCAGAATAGTGTACTTGCTGCCTTTGTACCATGTGTCTTAAGTCGCACAATCGACAGATGGCGTGATATCTGCCCGAAATAGTGTAGGTTAAATGACGTTGCTCGAATGGGCAGCAGCAATCCAGTCAAATTGTGCCCTCTGCGAATGTCATCACGCTTGGCCAAACTACGATGAGTGATATTCCTCTTCATGGAAAGGTGAAGTCATACAGTGGACGGCTGACGGTTGAGATGATCTTGCTATTAAGTACATGCATGTTTGTTTTTCCAGCAACTGCGAGGAGGTGATTATGCCGCATGTCCATGAGGAGCTCAAAGCGCGCACGCTCGAGTACTGTCCCCGCTGCGACTGCAACTACGAGACCAGGAACACTACCATCATCATGGTAGTTACAGCTATCCTATTTTTTAATGCCTTGTGCTTGATCTACAATATGCTTGCGAAAAAGACCGTGCGAATCGTTAAATTATTTTCTTTCGCGATCGCTCTGTATTGGGAATTAAATATGTCTTTGCCATGGCTATGTAAGGCGAATGCGTTTCGTTTGTCGTTCGCAAGTGGCTAAATGCGCTAGTCGAGACTTAAGCTCCTCCAACCCGCTATTATTTGTTTGTTTTCAATAAAATTAGGTCTTCCTTGTTTTGGGATCTTCTTACCTTGGTGTGGTGGTTCTTATGTACAATAAAAAACGCCTAATATTTTTTCGGTGTATGTCCAAAAAAGATTGTGTTGACAATATGAATGACTAGCCGCAAGAAAAGCATATTTTTGAAGTTTGGTAAAATAAATTAACAGATTATCAGTATTAAGATGTTACTGTGACATGTTAGTCATGGTATTTAAGTGTATTTGGGAGGTTGATTATAAATACCCATATATACGAAATTGTGATAAATACAATCTCCACGCAAAGTGCCAAGAACTCTAGCGATACTGCTTGCCCTTTCTTGCAATCTTATTCTGAAGCAAAGGCGCATAAACCTTAGAACTCTGCGACTTGTCCACAGGTTGTCGTGGTGATGGTGTTGTTCGCGCTGATTATGCTTGCTGTGTACATGGGATTCTTAATCTGCTTAGATCCACTGATCAGGATAAAAAGAGTGGGTCTGTACAGGGAGCCGGGATCTGAGGAGGTAAATATTTGAGATTTTTAATTTCAAATTTATAATTTATGTTTTATTTGACGGGCCTGGTGGTGCTTTCGGTATATCTATTGTATTTATTTAAGAAGATTACTACGTTTATTACATTACTATCTGCACTTAGATATATCAAGCCAGAGCATAGAACTAAATGCACAATCACTCAACATTTGTTTGTTTTATGGCTCTTAGTGTTAAAAATAATAATATATATTAAGTCTATCATTTTTGTAATATTCGAAACACATAAGTGTTTGAAGCTACTCATCACGAATATATAACAGTGTATGAGACGTTGTGTGAACTTATAATTATTATTAGCCACTACGATTTTGTCTGTGTTAATAGTAACAATAAAAAATATGCTTTGTAGTACATTAATTAAAATTAAAAATAGAAAACATACAATCTTAGATAATGATATAATGGACAATATTGCAAGCAATATCACCCTGGAGGAAAACATCTATTTTAATGTTATAAAGCTAAAGAGTGTTTGTTAGATTGGAAGCGTTAATCTCAATTGAAAAATCTCGAGTCCATTTATCCAGCAGCAATGCTATCTGCGTCATCGGACCCGTCGCAAATAAAGTATAAAAAGCTATGATTTTGGGATAGTCTGTAATGATAGATGCTTAAAGGAATACACTGAAGTCATACACATATATTTTTTAAAAATAGTGGTTTCAATATCCATTAATTCACAATCGTTTTCACTTGTACTACACTTAATCAAAAGTATGCATCTTACAATAAGTTTTAATAGATAACATTTTTCTTGCACTGTCTATTGGCATCAGATGGGTCTTAAGGTGCAACTTATAGCCGTTTCATTAATTTCTTTTCACGTCGACAAAACGCGAAGTCTCTGTGATGCCACACAAAGTCATAGATATCTTACATATTTCTATTGAGATAGCTTGTTTTTCTCTTATCAAAAGTAGTCTCTGTCCTTGCCAAGGGTTGAAGCAAAATCACTTGATCGATTAAGTTGTGAAAATTTTATTTATATTTATTTAGGATCTTATTCTACAAATTTCGCTTACGCGTGGAGATTGTCCCAGAGGACTATTGAATGGAGTTCTTCAAAACGGAAGTAAAGAAGTTTTACAGGGCCAACAATACATAAATGATACCTCGGTGTTGGAAACTTCCATAGGCTGTGGTTCCTGCCTACAATAAAGCGCATACTTATTTGCCACCTTTGTGGTATAAAATACAAATGTACAATGAATAGCAGGATGTGGGTATAGTTTCAATATCATTTCGTATTGTTAGTTAATGTCTGTCATAATTTGAGAGGACACGTCATAATAAAACACAGACAATTTGTTTTATATTCCAGTCGTGCAGCCTGCTGATTGAAACAGAAGAAGAAGATTAGGGTGACTACTCACTGACGAACCACAATACTGTTACCGTTATCACCCAGTTAATGTTTTTGATCTCTGTGTAGTATTATAGTCAAATGCTACACATGCATATAATCTTTAGCATTATTACGTATCGTTGTCTGTTTCTTAAAATAGCCCGAAATTGTAGTGTTGTTCAACTAAGTAATTTATTACATAACCATATGCGTATGGATATATGTCGTTTACCAGACACACATTGATGAAATAGTAATGGACAACGCGCGTTCTAATAGTTATAGTTAAGTCTACATTTTGTCAATGTTTATGGTAATAGTGAATTTCACGTTTTCAATATATGATACTACATAGGGTACCTATTATCTGTTGAAATCACAGTAGTATATTACCTGCACACTTAAGATTGGTACGAATATTCTATGTCTGTTATTCTGAGCCGGTCGACCTTTTTGGGAAGGCAAGTGAGGTACCCTGACGTCTTGTTCGATACTTCCATTAGTTAGATTTGAATACTAATTTATTTCTAGATTCGAATGAAGGATTAACCGAGTCCTATTCTATACGTTTTTATTCCTATACAATTTTAAAGCATTCTGATGCATTTTTTAATTAATATAAATGATAATATTCTTATATCTTCTAGTCTACTATATTCGTAAAATTATGCTATAGAATTGGAAAATTACTGCATCACAATTTGAAATTAAAACAAAGTTTTCTGACTAACTGAAAAATCATGTCGTCCTTTTTATGCACCAATTTGGATATCCCTCCCTACCCTCAACTGACAACTTTAGCTGTCATTGTAGTACTGACCCGAAATGGTCCAGCTCTTTTCCTATCAAATATATTTTGCAATAATGTCAAAATTACTCAGTTAAAATTATGCTCTTCTGTAAGCATTGGGTTGTGAACGAGTTGAGCAAACATCATTGTAGACTTTATGTAAGGTTACGTTTAGAAATGTCATCGCGCACAACATGTATTGAGCATCGTTAAAAGATTAGCTAAGTAAGAGTACGGAATGTGATTCAAGATTGTGATATAGGAATGTGGATTAATTTCTAAATTCTGTAAAAGAGAAATCCAATAATGGCCATTCATTAAATTTGACATCAGATTTAAAATAGGACGAGTAATATACCCCACCAAATAATATCAGTAAATGAATAATATCTCTTAGGACAAATTAAGAAAAACATGATTGTAAATTCATATGAAATAATTTTTGTACAAAACGTATTTGGCGTATTTCGGGCGAAATAAAAAAAAATTAAAAGCAATTAAAATTCCCGTGTTCATAAACAACATTCGAGTCCTTGTGAATTGAAAAACAAATAGAGGAGCTATCTTCTTCATTTCCCTTCGTTAGAGGGTTAATTCAAGGGTAATTCGATATGAGTATCGTTTGTGTAAACGCAAAGGTAAAGATGGAGATTATAAGATGTAGGCTGATGCGGAAGGAAGGCATCGTTAGGCAGATGTGTGGCCATGAAGTTGGGATATTTAATATTCATATATTTTTGGGAACGAGCTTAAGACTATTTTATAAGAATGATTTGACTCTAAAACGAATTTACCTTCGAAATTAGCTTTAATTCCCAATATCAATCGTTTATTTTGGATCATAAACCTTTATTGGAATATTGTAAAAAAGTCACTTCCCAATCAATAACAAAATGATTGACTAGTTTAATAATCAAAATAGTTGTATTCGTGAGTATTATGTAACAAATTATTACAGTATTACCTAATATCAATACCTATCGACTTAATGTATCTTCACCACAGATAAAAATATTAGAATAAATGCAAGATTTTCTATTTAATGTATATCTTAACACTATGTAAGCTGATGGCATAATTTTTGATAGTTATTGGAATGAAATTAGTAGTTTCTACTTTTCTTCGTAAGAACTTCGCTTAGAAGGCTTCTTTTAAAAACACCGAAAAAACCCTAAGTAGAAATTCTGCAATATCCAGAATTTGTTTTAAGATTTTAACAAATATCTTACCCTGAACATATTTTAATTAAAACTTAACTCAAATCAGTCAAAGCAATATATCTACATATTACCAAAGTGTGATAGTGTGTACCGGAAATACCATATTTGGCAGATAAAACTTCTGTCATGTTCTCATCGCTTATGAGCTATTAAATTGCCTTGGCAAACAAAAAATACTGTTTTTCCTGATATAAATTCGAAATTTGTATAATATCTGTAAGTGATCCGTGGGAACCCTAAAGTCGGACCGGAACAGGAAAACCTATAAAAACCTTAGATAGTCTTGGTCATACCTACAGACGTTATGCTATCAGCTTACATACTATATTGTTTAAGCAATTCTATTTCAAGCTCGAATATCAATATTGTCAGTAGAAACCTTAAGGTCCTAATTTTTTGAGGACAATTGATTTTCATGTTTCCAAAACTATTCCTATTTTCTATTATGAATGTGATATGTTGGTCTAAGTAAGATGATTCCTAAGTATGTTTTTTTTATATAACAGTGTATTTTTATATGATTTACTTATAGTGTTTTAAACTGACGATATGCACGATACCTTGACGAATTTCAAAACGTCTAATATGATAATCTAACAGAAGGGCTGTTTGATCATTTATTTGTGAACAACTATTATGATCATTTGGTCGTTGTTAGATAATCCTCGTGCATATTGTTGTTATTTTGTTTTAAATGGTTACTATTGTTGTTTTTTACGTACGTTTTTAGTGCATATTTATGTTAAGCGGATTTTTGGTATAGTTCAGAAACACAAGCCCCAGAATTAGTTTATTAATATGATTTACTTTATAAAACTGCGGCGACATATTTCATTTGCTACGAGTAAAAATATTTTTTTTTGTATTCAAAAGCAAATATGCATCGGACTAGATACAAATAAAATTCTCGTAATGTTGATCTATATCTTAAATAAAGGATTCAAGTTTATTTAAATTATAATCAATTCCCAAAATTAAACCAATCAGCACAAATCTCAAACATTACCGTGCTAATTTTATTGAAATTGCGCCGCTTTTTAAACAACAAATCATTAAACATATGGGCAAGTTTTAACAAAGAATTTGTGAAAATTTTCGGATAAGTTTCTTATTACAAATACCCTCAACAAAATCTCTTAACATATTATATGTTAAATTTTGCTAGGAACCACTAATATCAATCTCCTTAATGCAACGAGTTCAAAAAGTTGACTTGTGTTTCAGAAATACAAACCTGCCTCGCTCTCACATTCGAGGTTATGGAAATGCTCAACATTTTATTGTAGACACGGCTAGAGATCAAGCTTTTCAAATCTGTCCAAACCGCACAACGTCTGTCTAATCGCACACTGTTTGTTTATTGGGGTGACACCCTTTGACAGATTCGTATAGGTCGATCTGTAGTCGCGAATACTTTCAAAAGTACATATGATACTTATTATGTTAGATATTATTGTGGAGGATGGAGGTACTATTTATACATTTTATCTATACCTTAGGTGTTGTAGTTAATTCTTAGACTTTTATAACGAAAGGGCAAAGAGAATGAGCTGTTACATCGGATAGAAGTCTGAGATAGTCGTGACATATTCAGAGGAATAGTAGGTCATATTCATTGATGGCCTAGTTTTTTCGAAATTCGAAGTAGTTGTTTTCGTATTAACGCTTTTGGTAAATAAAAATAAAATTTGATGTTACGTTTTATATGTGTATTCATAGTATCTTTCAAATATATGTTTCCGTGTTCTCAGTTTTGTCTTAACCCACTATATGAAGTGAGCAATTTTATCTTTTGGCCAAATAATTAAATTAAATTGTAAGACTATTTTGCTCAAAAATAGATGTAACAGCATAGCAAATGTCTACGACTGACTAGGGTGAGAAGTTTTATGGTTAATGTAGGGGATAAAGATGGAACAATGTTTTAACTATCTAAGATCTCTGACGGATATTTTATAGTTTGCATTTAAAAATAAACTAGTACTGAGATGGAAGACCTTCAAAAAGAATGTTGGTTCGTGTCTAATTTTTTGATTATTGTGTGCCTTCTGTTTTCGTTTTGGTTTCACAATGTTCTCATATACGGCTTTTCTTCGTTCCCCCAAAATACTGTCAGAGGTCTAAATCTATTTAACCTTGTGATTCGGCTAAGCCAATGTTTTTAGTGAACTATCACTCATGATACTGTATCCTAAGTATTTATAATATGATTATATTGTATATCAAGTAGATTCAATGTTAATTGATGTTTTAAATATATGTGTTCAATGTAGACACGATTTATATTTAAGTTTAAATATTCACTGTTATATTAAATAAAGATATAATAAAATTACCGTTGCTTTACTAATGGAGGTGTAATGAAAAATATACAAAAATGTATAGCCCAGCTTGTGATATATAGGCAACTGATATAATATTTAATATATTTCCTACAGCAATACCGGGATCCACCTCCTCACTCCTGATGTAATACGGACCTGCTAGGACTGAAATTTTCGTTACGATGGTTTTATAATGTCAAATATGCTTGACAAGTTCTGCTCCAGTAGGTCTATTGGAACCGTAAGATTTTTAATTATGGATATACCATCCAATTATTGGCATCTTCAGCAATATGATATCAAAAGCTACGCTCTGCGATTGCCCACACGCTTGCACAGCGCGGCAATTATGGACTAGTCAATCCTTTTTGAGAAGCCTATTAGCTATGTGCGCGACTGTGGCGCCGCGTAACTTTTACAGCATTTGCGGAAGCTGTCAAATAATAGAAATGTAAACATTTTTAGTTTTCTTTGCAAATATAAATAAAACCAAAGATTAAAATAGTATTGTTGACATTATTTAAGTGCAATTTATTAAATAGTTTTACTGTAAAATGGATATAATAATAAAAACCGGGTTGGAAACTATTACACATAATATTAGTTTCCAACAAACAGACAAAAGGCAATAAATTAGTATTAGCTGAGCATGTAAGAAATGTGGAAGAACTGCGACATAACGGCCAGAGCTACTTAATACGAGCCTATGTAATTCGTCAGTACAGTAGCTTTGTCAGACCAAATTACTAAATTAGCAGTTGCAGAAGTTAAATCATGTAATAGTCATTGAAATATTCTTGAAACTGTGGTTTTATGAACACCAAATAATAAAATCAATGATAATGTCAAGCCAGTTTTCATTTCCATAAAAAAATGAAAAGAAGGTTTTTTGTAGAAACTACATTTTTTACTTGCTACTCTCGTTACCAAGAAGTCGAAGTTATTAAATGTCACACCCGCAAGATATAAGAGTTGTTGATCTTCTTTTATTGATAATATACCAACAAATTCTTGACCATGTGGTGATGTTGATTGATCCTCATATGTGTTTTGATCCGTTAAACAGCTGTTTTTTTCTTTGAAGTATTTGTTGTTATGACTCTCGAAATAGATGCAAAATCTACTTGGCTTTCAGCATCACTGTGATCATTATAGATGTATCGATTGCATGTAAATGTGGTCTTTTAATATCAATTCAAAAACAACGTCCTACATATTATTATGTATTTTGTTGTAATTTTGGATAGATATTAAAAACGTACCAAAAGGCGTTGTTTAATTATAATTATATTTAAAATAATCACTTCTTTTGGTTTGACTGAAAGACTTTGTTGCATTAGCAATTAAAAGATTTTCAACATAATTTTACTTTTGCAGTGCGTCTTCGCTTTGATCCAAAGGAGCTACATATCGTCTTAAATCATTAACAGCTGATAACGCCTGGGCGTTTGACAAAAACAGAGTTGACTCATCTTTGACTTTATCATTATCACTTAGGGCCTCGTTTGGTGTGTTGTTCACATTCTCAATAAGATCTTCAATTGATTGAATTTTGAAAGGTTTAAGAAGTCAAAACGATATCACGCGCCTGGTCAGTGGATTATATCATTTGCGGGTTTTTCAGCTGGCGTATGAATGTTAACCCACCTGCGGCAATCAAAGAGTAGGATAGTTTCATCGATGTCGGGGATTTCTTTACTATTTGGAACAATGAAACTGCACAAGGAATGCAATCCATGTATAAAAAGTGGGTCTAAGAATACAACCCTGTGGAAACCCAAAAGTAACTCTTACTTCCTGACTTTAATGTCACCGATCAGGAAAACTGTGCATGTTTACTGAGATGGCTGCGAGCACTACGGGTTTAATTTAGCAGATGATCTGTAATTTTGGAGATAAGCTATTTTTTTATTAGGCATGATCCATGTGTCTTGAAGTTTGTTTTCAGCATGCAATGCGAAAGGTTCCGAAAAATTCAGTAACGAATGTAAATGGTTGTATCATTTAAAATTTTAGGGTTATTTTTAAGTAATCCTGATTGTTTATCTCGGTGGCGTATACGTATCCAAAGGCCTGAAGTTAGCTAGGTTTTTATCGATGACTTACTTGTGCGTTCTTATGTGTACACATACGTAGTATATGAGTTTGTGTCAACTAAGGTATTGACCTTAATGAAATTCATTCGGTTTTTTTAAAGAGGATGTGTCGAATTCAATATTGATATAGCATAGGACAGGGTTGTGCTCGGCGTGCAAGAATCGAGCACGATAATACTAGTAACTTTTGTTTTAGATTAAATCTTACTTAGTTTTTATTTCTAAATTAAGTAATTTATAATAAATTTAAATAAAATGAGTCTCGCCTCCATCATGAAGTTTGTTCCAGTGGCCATTTATTAGACACTTAAACCGATCAGCTATTGGCTTGAGGGTGTTACTGCTTTCCTGCACTCTGTGGACCTTTTTTTATAATCGCTTGGAAGCAATCTATTCGCGATTCTGACAACAGTATCCTTAGTGCATTCTCATATTGCACTCTTTATGCATTTTTATATATATTTAACTTACAGGCTGTACGCGTAATGTCAAACAGTAAGCTCTATATATTGTACACTGGACTTGTTTCGTCTAACGTGCAAATGTGCGGGCTAACGATGTTCGCTATAGCTGCGAGTGCCCATCGTTCTCACTGTCTGCCTTCTTCGTCTACCAGTCCATCGGCGTATCAGTACCCCATACTGTTCATTATGTGGTCAATATAGCTTTAGTCACTGTTAATTTAAAAATGGCCAATAAACATGCCGTGACATGCCATTAAATTTAGGTAATCCTCAGTATAATAATCTCAATCCTCCGGAACTATGTTAATATTAAAATCGCCAATAAGTACAAAAATGAACACAATGACGAAAGATTTAAAAACGATGCTCTAAGACCTGAATCAAGTTTCTAGATAGGTAGGTGTCAGAATGAACATGAAGAAGACTAAAGTAATGTGCAGTAGGTACCCATGTTGTAGCCACCCAGTTGTTTACTTTTTGAAGTTATTGACTCGTATGTGTTATATTACAGATAGTTTAGTTAGGTGAATACATCTTCAAGTAAGAGAATCGCTGAATTCAACTCCGCTGGGCGGCGTTCGGAGAACTCGTATGACATACCTCAGTGTCTCAAGTCAGAAATCTTCGATCAATGTATGTTACCAGCGATGACGATTTGCTGCGAAACGTGGTCTCTTGCCATTGATCTTCTAAGCCAA
Organism: Heortia vitessoides; assembly: GCA_020976665.1. NCBI lineage: Eukaryota > Metazoa > Arthropoda > Insecta > Lepidoptera > Crambidae > Heortia > Heortia vitessoides. The sequence continues at coordinate 3,808,420 of JACJUM010003259.1, read as the reverse complement.
CTGAAAATAGCCCATCGAGCTGTGAAGAGGACAATGCTCGGAGTCTTGAAAAGGTTCGTAACTGTTGATTAGACCCTATTTATTCGATATTAAGTTAATTTAAATTAAGGAGAGGAGACGAATCCCTCCTCCCTTATTTAACAAGGTACTGAAACATCAATGGGTCAATTTGGCTCAATTAGGTCGTATTAAATATCTACGGCAAGTGTCAATAGATGTCCCTGAAGAGATATTTGGAGATGTTTAGATTAAGAGATTGTTTATCCGCCGACTGATTTCGGAAGCGGTTCGTCTTCTATCGCTAGTTATAAATTTGGAATGACTATTCTGTAAAAACAAGTGATGAGAGTAAATGTTATATCGATATTATTATTATTAATTGTTGTTGCGATCTTTTATAACACAGGTATACCAGATGAATAAAAATCAGAACGTATTTTAAAATCTTGTTTTATTTAGTAATAGCATTTTTTAATACTATAGAAAATCAGAATACAGTACAAATAATGACAAAATATAGTTTAGACATAATTGGATACTATATACAAGCTGAGAGGTACCGTCAGAGTAGAATAGTACCTCCCTCTGTACCAAGTGTCGTAAGAGGTGACTAAGACACCAGAACCGACAGATAGCGGTACATCCATTCAACAGTGTAGCTCAAATGTGAAACGTGGGGATTGGCAGCAACATCCCCGTCGCGAAAGCTGCGCTCTGAGATTGCCAATATGCTTGCCCATCGCGGCAATTATGGGCAATAATCCCCCTTTCTTGGGGAGGCCTATGTCTAGCAGTGGGCTTCCATTGGTTGTAATGGTGATGATGAAATCGATACATCCTTTTTGTCTCATAACGTCATCCCGTGCTCTTCCAATCAAGTCCGTGGCGTTCGGAGTATGTTAAATTACTTTAAGGACTTACTTTTGTTAAGGATGTCTTTTATACGGGATGATTAAATTCGTTCGAATATTTTGTGTGGTTCTACCTCCTCCTCTTCTACCTACTCTATTTTGTGTGGTTCTACCTCCTCCTCTTCTACCTCCTCTTCTACCTACCCCACTTTGACCTATTTCTACCGCCAAATAGCAGAGTTCGCAATGCTGTGTTCCGATTTGAAGGGTGAGAGAGGCAGTGAAATTACTGGGTAATGTGACATGATATCTTAAGGTCACTATGCAGTAGCAACGCGCTTGTGATATCCTTGAGATATTACGAGCATCTATAGGCTACAGTGTCGCTTACTATCATGCAGGCTAGGCTTGGACTTAAGCTCGTTCGTCGATTATAAAAACTAATAAAAAATGACTATATTGGCAACTTTCTCGATTAGTTGAGGCCGTCGACTCTTAGACGGCGACGCTGCAATTTGTAAATGAAATGAAATATTTCGTATGAAATATAGTATTTAAGAAGTTTACGTTATTATTTGTAAGTAATTAACACTTCGTTTAATGATTAATAGGCGATAATATATTTTTTAATCCGTTTAATAATGCTACCTCGGCACCTAGTCATTTCCTAGTTCCTAGTATTGAATCAACTATTAGTACATACTCATATAATTGACAGCTACTTTTGTTATATATTTTATTGCCGGCGGAATGCATTATACACCATCTGATTCCGAAATAAATGGCTTAAAGCTGTTAAGAAGATCAGATAGCAAAGTGATCATAAATATAATACATATTTAAAACACAAATGTTCTTCATATTAATGTTTGCCGTGGTTAGGGGTCGAACCCACAACCGTCGGCATAAGATAGGATCACCACGATACGCGCCATCGGGCAAAGCGCGACGGACGACGATGTTCTCCATCTACATACCTAGTTTACTGCCAAAATCCTTTGGGGGTGCCTTCTATTTCAGATGAACGACATGGAAACCCCATCGGACGCCAACCATGTTACAAGCAGAAGCTTACATTTTGCAGAAGCTTATATTTTGGGACTAGATCAAGAGATGACATTACTGATCTCTGTTGATGATTATCATGATATCAGTCATTGGAAGTCCAGTGCTGGACATAGGCGTCCCCAAGAAATCGGTAATTTTGCCCATAATTGCCGCGCTGGCCAAGCATGCGGCGGGGATGCCGCTGCCCCCCTCCTTTACTTTTAAGCTACGTTGTATCGGATGGATATGCCGCCATATGTCGGTTCCAGCATCTTGGTCGTCTCTTACAACACCTGATACAGGGGAGGTACTATTTGACTCTGCCGGTACCTTACGGCTAGGACTCTTATTGCAGGGGGATACTCTGCTCTGTTGGTTATATTACTGTATTTTACTATTTCGTTAAAACAATGTAAATATTGACCGAAATATATTTATATATATCTTATGTCATTTTAGAAATGATTAGGAGTATTTAAATTGTATTTAGGACAAATAATAAATCATATGTATTTTTCTAGGAACAAGTTATACAGTTTTATATTGGCCCGATGGCACAGATGGTAGTTATCCTATCTTGTGAGCTAAAGGTCGTGGGTTCGAACCCCACTAAGGAAAAATATTTATATGATGATATTTGTGTTTTTTCTGGGTGTTAAATATATGTATTTAAATATATTGATTCCTCTGTTGTCTGACGTATATAACAAAAATGCTTTAAGCGACTTATCTCGGACTTAGGTCCTTTAATTTTTCAGTCATTTTATAATTGTTTTTTTTGTACATTTATTATTATAATCACAGTGATATATTTTTAGACTTTCAAAAAGATTATTGATAAACTATTAATTTCGTTGATACTTCACATATTCAATGTTAGTCAGATATGTTTTATATAGACCGTTTTTAATATTAGTTATTTTTTAATTCCTTACATTCGATATTAGTGTTTTACCAAGAATTTTATTCAAGGAAAGAAGAAAATTTTAGAATACCAAATTCAAATTTATAAATTTCAGGCATATTTAAGTTTAGAAAACGGTAATTAATTGTGCAATCCATAAACGAAGAACTATCTGCTAAACAACCGAGATTGATCAATCGCTCTAGGCCACTGCTTCAACATGACAACGCAAGACCACACACTGCGGAGCAGACAACCACTAAGTTATATGAGCTACAATTGGAATATCTGCGATATCCATCTCACTCCGGACGTTGCTCCAACAGGTTAACATTTTTCCGGAGTTTGGACCACTTCTATCAAGAAAAAAAATGATCTCCATTGCGGCAGTCGACTTCAAAGAGTTTAATGATACTCTCCCTCATGGTCTTTTTTGTAATGGGATCAATTAACTACCTAAGAGATGGCAAAAGTCTATAGATAACAACGGTGCACACTTTTACTACCTAAATAAATATATTTTACAATAAGAAAATTGTCTTTATGTCCCACCCGTACAAAACGCCAATTTTATATGCATGCCAATTTTAGATGCATGGCAAAACTTACCAATATCAAATTTCGATATAGAGAGAATTAGGGATAGGGCTGGTGTATAAAATTAGTATTCATATTAGGTTAATTTATGAAAAAGTGTGTAACAAAACTGTTACGCTACATTGCTATAGAAATCACGTTTAATGCATTTGTTATGTTGTTGTATTACATGATTCTAATAGAGCAATGTAAGAGACCTCGGTCCCAGATCGAGAGAGTCTACATATTCATTAAAACGCGTAGTTACGATTGAACACCCGCTATCGATTGAGGCGTTGGCCTTTGCAGCCGCCATTTAATCTGTGTTAATTTACGAGGGTTCATTATGCAACTCTAAAAATACATATAAATATATTTTGATTTCGAAATGATAATATTCCTGATCGTTTTGCGAAATATCATTTATTATTGGTATACTTAATTAATTAGTTGCACTAATTTCTATGAATACTGTGTATCTTAAAAAACTGTCTTAAATATAGTTGTACAAATTCTAGTTATCAGTAATACTATGGAATCTGATCTACAACAGGCAAACCTAGGTCGTAGACGGTTTACCGCTTTTGCACCCGGCCAAGAGATGGCGCTACTTCTTTCGTCTTTAGAAATGATTATTTGTATTTAAATTGCGTTGAGAACCACAAATGGAATCAAATATTTTTTATATAAATAAGTTACATTGACTGCTTATTTATGTATGTTGGCAACAAATTAAATGTCATATTATATATACTTGACATATTAATACAAGCAAGATAGTACATTTTCTATATATAACTTCATATATAGGGGTTGATGTAATGTAGGAATCTTTCAGTCGCAAGGTATCTTAAAAATCTGTCTTGGATAATGTTTGTACAAATTTTAGCTATCAGTAATACCAAGAAATTTGATCTGCAATAGGCAAGCCTTCTGCGTCCTAGACGGTTAACCTCTTTTGGACCAGGCCAAGAGATGACGCCGCTAGTCACTGAGGGTCGTATTTGCTTGTTTTATTAAGCAAGTTTTATGATGACAGTAACATATTTTTAGATATGTTCGCCTATTTAGAAATGATCAGTAGTATTTAAATTACAATTACTACTAAAATATCATAGTTATTACGAAAAAATTTAGTTGTAATTTTAGAATCGGATTTATTTGTTTAGAGTTGTCGGCTCTTGAAATCTTTTGTTAATTTAAAGTCTACATATATACTGCATAGTTATAGTGTTCTCAAAAGCGGCGACTGATGAATAAAGGTTCCATATAAAGCAAATAAGCCTTATCAACGTATATATCCTAATTTGTTATTTGTCTTTTTTTTTAAATTTCCACAAAGTGTGATATTTAAAACAATGAATTAATATAAAGATTCTACAACAATTATTTTAGTAAGATACCAGATTAAAAACACTAACTTATTGGCAAAACGTACAGAAAACATTTTTAGCGGGGTTTGAATGTGAACATTGATACATTTTTGAACGTTTCATGATCTTTCAAAACTTTATTTTTTCAACAACATATCATATATTTTCTTACATATTCATGAAAAATTGTGTTACAAAATTGTGACGCAATAATATCATGGAAATTACGTATGATGCTCTTTTTATTCATAACTTTAATATGTGCAATTAGCATAACATTGTGTAATTACAATAAAATTTGTGAGATTCCTGAGACGGCTGAGAGTCTAGAATAATAACCTATTGCGTAGTTACGGGAGCACACCCGCTATCGATCGGGGCGTTGCCCGCTGCAGCCTCCATTTACCTGGGCAAGGAACGATTATGTAATACTAAAAATTTACATAAAAATATTTTGTTTGCGAAAAAGATAATGTTCCTGCTTGAGTTTATCGAAATATTATTTATATTGGTATAGATAATTAATTTTATTTAATAAGTTGCACTAATTTCTGTGAATACAGTGACAATGGAATGCACGCATCACAAAATTGTATAAAACAAAGCCACTTCCTGCTGTCTGTCTGTCCCAAGGTGTTCTTCATCATTATCATACCAGCCATTAAAAGTCCACTGTTGGAAAAAAGCCTCCTCAAGAAAGGGGGTATGTTTCCCATAATTGCCGCACTAGGCAAACTTGTTGGCAATCGCAGAGCATTGCTTTCGCGACGGAGAAGCTGCTGCCTATCCCCATCATGTACATTTGAGCTGACTTTTTTACATGGATATACCGGAATCTGTCGGTACCTTAGTTGCCTTTTACGACACCTAGTACAGGGGAAGGTACTATTATACTCTGCTGGTACCTCACCCTTACTTTACTAGAAGTAAATTATTGGGTCGAAATCCCTCTATATTAAAAGCTGTAGATTGTGATGCAGAGAAAAATTCATTATTGACCATTTATAGCAGACTTTGAACGCGACCGTTCAAAAACTTGTGAATGACTTGTAATCTTTCAAAACCTTTTATTTTTAAGTATATCATGTGCTATCACATATATAGCATAATTTATGTAAATGTGTCAACGTAATACTCAGCAATGCTAGAAAAATCACGTTTGGTGCATTTGTTATTTATAACTCTAGTACGATCTGTAATTATAATACTTCTAATGTGAAGTGTTATTAACATAACATTACGTGATTTCGACAAAAAAATATGAGTCCTACGTCCAAAGTCAACGGAGAGTCTTGAATATTCATCTATTGCATAGTTACGAGAGATCATCGATCGTGGCGTTGTCCGCTGCAGCCTCCATATAGCAACAATGTACAAGAATTACTACGCAATACTAAAATACATATAGATATATTTTGATTGCGAAAATTGTAATTGTCGCTCGAGTTTTGCGCAATTTCATGTATATTGGTATTCTAAATTAACTAATTGTACTAATTAACCGTTACTGCGCTTGCCGGTCCGTAGTATCAATTCCAGAACCTTACGACTCTATCGGCCATCGTGTTTGCGTGTCCAAGTGGTCTGCCCACTGAGTCCTTTATCTTAGGGTTAACTCACATTACCTACCTTTTTTATCCTTTCCTATTTACGAAAAATATACGTATGAACATAAATTTGTCATACGTACGAAACATTACTCTAATCTAATTAGGTATGTTCACTACACCGAGCATCTAATAAAGATCAGTATAACCCTTTACAGAATGTTATTTCAATGAATATTTTCGAGGATATTACAGATTAAAAAAACATACATGCTTTTATAAAATCATTAAGTCGTATAAAAACATTCTAAAGTATATTTAGTACCAGCACTGCACCCGTGTGATTAACTTGAAGAGAGGAGTTAGAAGAAGACCAAGGCTGAGGTACCGCAGGAGATTGAGAGGTTCTATGGAGAGTTATACGCTTCCGTTTTTAAGTCTGTTAGCAGTCCGGCAAAAGACCCAAGAGCCGGTTTAATCCGACACTACTCCCAGCGAGATTAGAAAGGCTCTGAATCCACTCTAGAATAACAAGGGTGATGGCGCAATCACAACTGAGCTTCTAAAGGCGAGTGAAACTTCGGTACTTATAGTCCTTCAGAAGCTCTTTAACCTTGTCGTCCTTGAGGGCATAACGCCAGAAACATGGAACAGGAGCGTGGTGGTGTTGTTCTTTAAGAAAGGTGACAACACTTTATGAAATAATTGTCACTCCATCTCACTCCTTAGCCATGTTGATAAGCTGTATTCTAGGGTAATTATGAACCATCTCGAATGCAGGTTTGATGACTTTCAACATTCCGAACAAGTCAGTTTCTAGAAAGGTTACAGTACCATAGACCACATATTTACGTTGCGGCAAGTTATACAGAAGACGTAAGAGTATAACAGGCCATTATGCTTGGCGTTTGTAGACTATGAGAAAGCCTTCGATTCGGTTGAGACGAGGGGTATGCTTGAATCTCTTCAGCGATGCCATATTGACCATCGGTACATCAAAGTAATGAAGTCTTTGTATAACGACACTATTTCCGTCCGAGTACAGGAGCAGAGTTCGAATGCTATTCATCCAAAAGAAGTGTTAGATAGGGAGACGTCATATCTCCGAAATTATTTAATGTCAATATAGAAAACGTCTTCAAGCTCAGGAGCTTGCAGGAAAATCCAAGGAATGGCAAGGATTTGGCATCAACATTAACGGCGAATACATCACTCAACTTCGATTTGCTGACGATATTGTGGTCATGGCATAATCGATGAAAGATACAAGCACGTGCTCGAAGACCGCAGTCGAGTTTCTCAACAAGTGAGTCTCAAAATAAACATGGAGAAGTCTAAAACAATGTGTTATGCCTATGTTGTACCCACCCTAGTGTTAATTGAGAGCTTGCTTCATGAAGTTGTTGACTCCTATTTATACATAGGCCAAATAGTCCAACTTCAAGAAAGAGGTCATTCGCCAAATCCTACTCGACTGGGCAGCATTCGCAAAACTGTGAAACATCTTCTCGTCCGACATAACTCAGTGTCTCAAGTCAAAGTTTTTGACCAATGTGTGTTACCAGCTATGAGCTATGGCAGCCAAACAGGTTCTCTTACCATTAGTCTTATTAGGCAACTGAAAATAGCTTAACATTTGGTACGCAGAACTGATGGCCGATAGAGTCGTAAGGGTTTGGAATGGAGACCAAGTACCGGCAATCGCAGCGTTGGGCGTCCATCCGCAAGATGGACCAACAATCTGACTAAAGTCGCAGGATCGCGCTGGACACAAGCCGCATATAACCGGACCTATTTGAGATTACTATCCATTGTCCAGCAGTGGTTTGATATGATAATGATGATGAAATAAAAAATCATATTAAACAAACGCAATCTATTAACAAGAACACAATAAAATATTGACTGCTGCACCTTCTTTGTTCTTTGTCTTACAACCGTTTACTATATTCCGTAGAACAGCTTCAATATGATAATAACAGTATTTATTATTCAAACAATGATGACAGCTGTTTCATTGGTTATGTTTCATCCACATAGTTATTGTACAGCTATAGCCTGCAGTCAATTCCTTTGTTCTCGTCGTCTGCCTAATGCGGCAATCATGACAATTCTCACAGGTTTAAATTATTCCTTCAGATAGGACATGTACAGTCTTGCTGTTACCGTAGATTGGATTATTAATTATTAATAGATTGGATTGAATATTACATTAAAAGTAGCTGATTGAATACCGCTTAGGGCTTATAAAATACTCTAAAATAAATTAGGTATTCTGTTATAGGAGCAAAAGGAGTTGAGGTAATTGCCTGGCCTGTTATTTTATTTGGAATCCAAATACTTTTCGTCTCTGTTCATTTTAAAATAGGCAAATCTACAGAGCTATTTTCTGACTGAGAAACCAGACTGAAATGTATGAAGATCATGTTTTTTTTGTGTTTTTACATTATGGTATACTTTTCTTTAAAGTCCTATACATAAGGCAGCTCTTTATTTTTTCACGATACCTCGTCAGCAGTCAACAGTTAAATTAGATACGAATTTTAAAAATCTTGCTATTACATTTCACAAATTTATTTTGATATTATAAATCAATTCCATTTTATTTTTATTTTTGTAAGCAATTTATAATTTGGTTAGATTGTATTTGAAATATCTTTGAGGAGGGCGTTAATCTCCTCTCCACAGTTTTTAAACTTTCGCGGTCATCCTTGTCTTTCTCTAAAAATATTAAAGAACAAAATTCTGCGGCGTAGATGGGTTATGTTTAGCGAACCAGATTGAAAGATGGCGTTACCAGTACTTGTTGGTCATAGTTGTGTTTTATTATTTCGTTATAATTAAGTTTTATGTCGATAAATTATCTTATCTTATGTTAATTAAGATATGATTAAGGATATTTAAATTTCTTTTAGCACTTAATATTAAGGCATATATATATAAAAAAATTATTTGTATTCGAAAAAGTGTTTTATTAATACAAAGTTTTATGTTAACTGAAAGGCATTTTTAGATATATTATGTTAATTAAGAAATGAATCAGAAAATTTAAAATGCATTTATGACATAACATGAATACTAAATTTTTAGTGTATTGTTGTTTAAGTGTGAGGGATTACTATGTTAGGGCTGTCACCTGTGAATGAATTAGCAAATTAAAAATTCTTTGTAAACTACTGTAAAGTTATGTTGATCACAAAGGCTGGAATTTTTTATCAAATGTTATAGATTTAACGAACGAAACTCTTTCTCATCTTATATTTAGCTTTATTTTGTTTCTAAGCTGTCTAGTTAATCTTACTTAAGAGTTTTTATGAAGTAAATTTTTAACATAATATATCATTATAAACTTGGCTTAATATCTAAAATCTATATCTAGAAATTATAAGACATAGAACCTACATTTTTTTGTTAGACATCCTGTTAATTATTTTATAATGACCTGATGATCAGTAAAATTTACCATCACGTCTTTGTGCGTACGAGATCAATATAAAATCGTTTGATAATGTACATCGAATGTGTCATAAAAATAATGACTTTCTTTGTTCTACGCATTTCTGTAGTACTGAAATCGAACAAAGGATGAATCTTCGGGCGTTGGCTGCAATACCTAAGTACAGCTACCGGTTGCAAGCCGAGGTGCATACGCTTGCGCCACGACCCAGGTCACCTGATCTATATCACGCCACACCAGGTATCCTAGGTAACGACTCACACCCTTCCCCATTCGGATGCGCACCGTGCAACTGCACCGATCGATAGAGCCAGACCGGGCAGTGTATAATTTTATAACTATATGGCCCGTTGCAAGGGGAACTTTGTTAGGGGGAAATAGGGGGGCTCCTTTGATATCTAGGCAAACATAAATTGTAGAATCGACAATCAATAACTGTGGACCTATGATGTACGAAAGATTTCAATTGTGCATCAAAAAGAGTCATCTTTGCAGCTGTACAACGTCCACATAGGCCCCCCATTAAGGGGGTAATTCCCCCATGCCCTTAATTTCAGGTCTGGGCAAACGTAACATTCCCGTCAGATATGCTGCTGCCCGTCTCCTCCCAGTTGCATTTTAGCTACACTGTTTCGGATAGATATACCGCCACCTGTTGGTTCTGGTACCTCAGTCGCCTCTTCCGGCACCTGGTACAAGGGAGGTACAATTCTAGTCTGCTAGTACCTCATGGCTGAAAAAGCGTATCATTTTTTATTATGAACCTAGTTCATACACAAAGAAACAGATTAAAATTCACAAATGATCAAAGTTTATCGTATTGGATATTTCTTTAAATGCAAGCTATGATGTCATTAAGAATTTTCACTAGAACTTTGATAGTTCGATCTGTTTACTCTAATATGCCCATATAACTCTCTTCTAGATATTTTCTATAGGACCAGTTACATGTGTATTCAGCGTCATCGTACAGTTCTAGTCAGATCGTCAGTCCTTCTTATGGGTGATTGACCTTGACCTTGTGGCTGAACTTGCTGGTGCTTGATCTTCATTTCATAACCTTGTCCTTCTCGATCATCAGTATTATGTGCTTTGTCTGTTCCAAATTTTATTTACTAATCTTCTGGACTAGGTCGGAAATTTTAGTTCTAGTATTTAGGTTTCTGCCTTGCCTTGTCCATAGCTTGTTCGGCTGTAGATTCGGCTAATAAAGCCAATAGTAACCGTTTGATTGAAGTTTTCTGTTTCAGGTACTGTAGTATATTGGATAATAAGAATGCAACCGAGTGGGGTTTGTAAATTCACACAACAACACCTCACAAATTGACCTGACTCCGTGATAAGTCGCTTAAAGCACTTGTGTTGCAGTCATCAAAAAATAAAATCACATACATAATTCTTAAACACCCAGACATAGAATAAACACAAATATCATGATATAAATATTTTTCCTGGGTAGGGATCGAACCCACGATCTTAGGCACACGAGATAGGAACAGTAAATCTGTGCCATCGGACTCGTCTTTAGTGTCTGGCACTGGAGTTAGAATTATCCTAGGTAGACTTTTTCTCCAAGGTAGATCATACGAATTAACATCTTAAATAAGCGTTCTTCACTAATACTGGAGTTGGTTCAACGTGGGGCTTACTTAATACTTCAGTAATTTTCATTACTTATCTATGTTTATTCTGAATGGACCCTGTTGGTAAACTCGATTGAAGTCTTCTGTTCTGCTTCTACAATATCGTCAGCGAATCGAAGGTAAATAACTAACATTCATGCCAAATCTTTGCCGTTCCAGATGCTTTAAGATTGTTTGATTAGTATATATAAATTTGTAGGTTTATATACAATCCAGACAATACATAATCTAGAACATTTGTTCTTAAAATAGCATAACCGGTAATAGACATTTGTTTCTGCTGCATTCTCATATTTCTTATCGTAGTCGTTATTAAACGCATTGGTTCCTAATGTTAAAAAACAAAGGAACATAATATGGGTTCGTTTTTTTATTTGGAACCCAACACTGAAGGATATTACAATATTTTAAATATTCCTAGGCCGTCTGGTGTGTTTCCAGTAGAATAGCATCAATCAGTACCAAGTGCAGTGAGTGACAACTGAGAACCGGCCCATGCGAAAATGCGTAGGGTAATAGCAATCATGGAAACTAAATAATGAGGAGGCCTAAGAGACTTGCATTTCTACAACTGATTTGATTATGGAAGACATTGAAATGTTAAATGTGAGAAAGAAATTTTTACTACAAATATTTTCTGCATATTTTTACTTCTATTATTAACAGTAAACTGATATACAAGTAATTACGCATGAGGGGTATCGCGGTACCCTCTATCAGAATAGCTAATTTGGCATACGGGTTTTAAGATGCATCACTCCGATGAACAGTGCCATCTATAAGGGCACTGTTAATGGGAATGCACAAAACGGATTTGTTTTGATAAATTCTGTAATTTATTAAAACAAACCGGTTTAAGAAACCACGTCCGCCATTTCGGTTTTCGTGCCTCGTTGTATATGGCATTAATTTAGTACCTATATGACCTATGGCAAGGGTGCCGGAAGGTGGACTTTGTGAGAGGGAAGGGGGTGATCTGTACATTTCCAAGTAATTTTAAATGTTTCAATCAAAGCGTTTGTTTTGGTTGACGGGAGATAGTGCACGGGCGAGGATTTTAAATTTTCGAAATAATTTAAGTATGATTATATGCCTGTGGATGACATTTGTTGTTATAATTCTGTTGGAGGATTAGGAAGTCAAAGGTTTAAATGTTTATTTTTATTTTTAATCTGTTTCTGGACAACCTGAAGAGAAACCACGCGATATCTGCATATATTTGGTACTTAAAATGTATAATAAGTATTAATGACTACACATTGCATACTAACATAAAGTGATGCGTTATGACATTTAACAAAAAGTAAAAAAGTATCAGATCATGAATAACCGGGGAAAATTATATAAATCATTTATTTCATTTAAATTGATTCGCCAGTTATACAGTGAGAGACAGACATACACACAATTCGCATTTATAATGTAAGTTCATAGCATTGTCGTTTGTTTTGATTAGTTAACAGTAATTATCGAAAAACAAGATAAAAGAAAGAAATCTTAAATTTTGATATGATTTTATTTAATCTTAGTACCTGTTAGATTAATGTAATGTTATATCAATAATAATGTTCGTTAAACATATCTTGAAAATTATAATATCATCCGATTCAATTTATTTATCATCATCATCATACCAGCGATTGGAAGACCAATGCTAGACATATGCCTCTCCAAGAAAGCAGGTTTTGCCCATTATTGCTGCGCTGGGCAAGCGTGTGGGCGATCCCAGAGCGCAGCTATTGCAACGGGGATGCTGCTGCCCATTCCCACCCTGTGCATTTGAGCTGCACTATATCATGACCTCAGTCGCCTTTACGACATGGTGCATTGGGAGGTACTATTCTATTTTGCCGGTACCTGACAGACTTAACATGTTTCTCGTCGGGTGAGCCTAATGCCGCTATACTCGGACGTCAATTCTAGCGACACCAGAATGATGGCTGCGTTAACTGACTACCCGACTACAGCTGATTATTCTTGCATCCACGTTGAGAAACCCATAGGAAAAAATCGTTCAACAGCGCCTCTGAGGCCGAACTTCGCTCGAGTGGCCATCGTTGGAGACAGTCAATTGTTCTCTTTGGCAAAATTCTCCTTTAGAAGTCACCGGAGTCGTTCAAACTCAGGTCTTGTTTAGATTCCACAAATTTCCTCTCCAATCGCGAGGGATTTTTTAAATAATAAATTGCGTATTGTACAATCAATCGTATGCTACATAATTTAATATCACTAACCATTCTATAACCAGACGCAATTCACACCGGTCATTATAAACCCACATTCATTTTTGATAACTCAACCATTACAGCTCAAATATAATGCACCATATTTTTTTGGTTAAAATCCAGTAAAAACGAGGATTATTTGGACGGAAAATGACATATTAACAGTACTATTAATCCCAACAAATTTATAAATCCGAAAGTAAGGTTGTTTGTTAATTACCTATCCACGAATAAACTCAATCAATAACCATTATTTATTACTTTATATCTATCTATCTTTATAGCTATCTTTTGTCCCAAAAACAAACTACGCCTTTGGAATTTACAAAAAAAATTTGGTACCACAAAAAATGATAGATGGCGCTAAGCGTCAAACGCGCTGTCGGGAAAAGCTAATATTTAAGTATATAATAAATATTTGTATTTGTTTTGTGTCTTGGTTTTAAATATATATAAGTATTTAAGTATTATATTTGTGATTTCTTATTAATTTAATATCCGTAACACAAGTGCTTTAAGTATTTTATATCCGAGTCGAGTCACTGTATGAGATGTTGTTTGAATTTATTTATATATTATTTTATCACTGAAATAGTTACAAGTATTTTCATGGGATAGAAACAATTGCTTTGAGCTATTTATTTCGGAATCAGGACAATGTTAGAGATGTCTTGTGATTTTAGAAATAAGAAGAAAATTGTAATATTGATTACGAATAAATATATTATTATTATTTATCATTTTATCACTGCCGCGGGTGAAAGAATAAACCATGAAAATTTAAGCAAGCATTTACAAAATATTTTTCTCTGTTTAAAATTAGACTATGTCTTTATTTTCAAAGCAAACTATATTTAACTCGGAATTCTTAACAAAATTAAAAGTTAAGTTCCATTATAAATTTTAAATTGAACGATCCCTCTGTAAGGTATCGGCCTAGATGTAAAAGTCTGTCGCACAATAAATGGTAGAGCGTTTTCTGTCTTTTTTCAAAATAAAATAAATAAATTTTCATGATTCCTACAACAGCTGACTCTTCAGTAACTCGCTTAGAGCGCTTATGTTACAATCGTCAAAGTACAGAGGAATCTTAAATATTTTACTTAAATGCATATATTTAACGCCCAGACACGGAACTTACACAAATATCTTCATATAAATATTTACCCATGGTAGGAATCGAACCCACGACTCTTGGCACACTGGATCACTACAATCTGTGCTGTTCGGCCCATCAATACCACTAAAATCCTTATACACACGTACAGTGATGATAAGTAAAAATAAAAAGCGTGTTATTAGTAACTAGTAAATAACAACAGTATCAATTAAAATGTCGATTTGAAAGATTTTGGAGTTTGTTGTGGCGAAAGATAATCATTATCATACCAGACATTAGGAAGTCCACTGCAGGCCTCTCCATGAAAGGAGGTTTTTGCCCATAATTACCACGTTGGGCAAGCATCTCGGCAAATGCACAGCGCAGCTTTCGCGACGGAGATGCTGCTGCCCATTCCCACCATATGCATTTGAGCTGCACTGTTTCGGACAGATACGCCGCCACCTGTCGGTTTTGGTAACTTAATCGTTTCTTACGACACCTGGTACAGAGGGAGGTACTATTCTACTCTGCCGGTACCTCACAGCTAGCATGAAACTGTATTTACACCGAACCGTATTGTTTTATAATTTTTAAGATAAGATAATAGAACTGTAAAAAAAAACAACCGGATAAATGCGAACTAAGCTCACCCTCTATGGATTCCTTGGGTATGTCTAAATGTAAAAGTTATTATGAATCCAGTCACCCAACCATTTTATGATCGCGCGTAGGGTTCCTTAACCTTGATGATTGACTTCGTACTTTTTTAAACGATTTTATATTTCAATGTAAATTTATTGTTTTGAATTTGTCTCTATATACACATTATAAGATGATAAAACTTGCCAAATTTAATAGTTCCAGGTCTATGGGAGGTACCCTAAGTATTTTGAATTCTTCTTATGTTCTGAGAATGTCCGAACATGCGATTATTGCGGCGTAAAAGTTATTACTGTTTTATAGGTCAACTAAGAATGATCTTATCACACTTATTAAATGGTGTGGGTATAATTAATAATTTCAATAAATAAGTAGTTGAGTGGGTTACTTTAAAAAGGTACTGCCGCAACCTACAGGATTTTAAACTAGATTTTCTGCAGGTACATTATGCGAGCCCCCAAAAAATAACTATCAAGAAAAACTGGTGCTGTGAAAAGTTCCATTTACACCGATTAGTTTCTCTTAATGTAATCCACAAATTAATGTTTAAAAGGTTATATGGAGATAAAATTAAAGGATGATGATGTTAATATCAATTAAAATACTTGATTAAAGTGCGCAAAATCGATGTAATTAACTAACAAAAAGAGAGATAAAACATATTAACATAAAGTTAATAAAGTTCTAACAAAAGTTCTAGGATTTCATTGCCTTCAAACAATAAAATGGAATTTACGTATTTATATGTAGTTGATAATTATATACCTATAATGTGTATATTTTTTAAATTCAACCAAAAGAGGTTTACAGTAACTTTATAAAGAAATATAAAAATATAGTTATCTATTGCTCTAGTACTAATATTTATATAAAGTGGTTAGGTAGTTTAGTACGTATGTAATATAATGTTTTCTTATATACTTATTTACGATTTTCTTTTAGTCTTTTGTAAGTCATGTATCTAATAACAATCACGTAGGTGAATTCTTGTAAATAGTGTAAAAGCTATTTATACATTTGTATTTAAACGATAAATAATTGTTCTGTGTAAACTCAACTTTGCATACTAACATAATATTTATATATTTTATGCACTATAGGGTACTAGTTCAGTATATGTTCTATAAACCATAATGTAGAACATGGCTGATACATATATAGAACATGGATGAACATTGATAGTGCATTAATGAAAAATTACAAAACAGAAAATATATCTGCATAGGCCGAGCGGGTATTAGTCGTTAATAGTAAACACAGACAGAATTGGATCGATGGGACCAGACGGATGCTGGATGTAGAGGCAGATGTATCTACTAATTACCGACCCCTGCATCGCCCGGGGGTCGTAGCATATGTATAATGTAGATTTGTTGTCCGGTGCAGTGTTTTGTCAATTTAGGGGTGGCTCTTCCTTGCAGTGGTCATTTAAAAATTTACTATTACTGGGGCTAGCAAATTTAAATTTTGCTATAAATTTATAAAGGATACTCTACTAATGAAGTAGGCTAGTACTAGTTTTTTTTTATAATTCAATCGTTAAGGAGTAAATGGTGTATAATAGTACGTGAAAAACCAAAATGACTTTCGTGCTATACATTCGAAATATTAAGCTAATAATAATAAGTAATCACACAACATCTCATATATTGACCTGACTCTGTGTTACAGACATCAGAAAACAGAGGAATCACAAATATTATACTTAAATTCATATTTTTAACACCCAGACTCAGGGCCAACACAAATATCATCATATAAACATTTGTCCTGGGTGGGGATCGAACCCACGATCCCAGGCGCATGAGATAGGATCACTACCATCTGCACCATCGGGCCCGTCAAAAGTCTAATAAAAATATGGGAATTATTATTATTTGAATTAGCAATAATCGGTGTAAAGGGTGAAAATATGGAATAGAAATCTTTCCGGATGCAGCTGCGTGTGGTTGGTGGTAGTAAATAGACTGAATTGAATCGATGAGACTAGACAGATGCTGTTTGTAGTGATAGGTGTATGTACTAATAACCGACCCCTGCTTCGCCCGGGGATCGTAGCATATATATTAAGTATATTTGATTTTTGGTAATGAGATTGGTCTCGGGCTATGTATCCAGTAAATTTTGCTAGGGCAACACATTGATTCATTAATCTTCTCAAAAGAACTACTGAAACTCGATGTTTACTAGTACGAGTTTTACTTACATTGAATTATAATGTTGAAGTGGTTTGGACATTTAATATAATGTTTAGTAACTTTACGTAGGCTTTGATAAGTGACTTATAAGGTTAAAGAAGCGTTTGGTCAAACTTATGTTTTGCGTTTGTCTATATGTTTGTATACATTTACAGTTTTTATATTGAAAAATTTACATTAATTGAAGAGAATGCAAAGGGAAGAGATTTATTTTAACAATAATATTTGTGGATCTATTTAATTATTGAGAAAACAAAAAGAAAATAGCTGAATAGTTGAACCTTAATATAACAGTTTGCACTGCCGTGTTCCGATTTAAAGGGTAAAAGAGATTGTGAAATTACTGGATAATGTGACGTACTTCCAAGCCAGTGGATGACAACGTGTGATGTTTGGTAACATTACTAGGGTCTATAGGCTGCAATGTATGTTTATTAGTCGACCTGGTCAAATATAAAAATGAGAGCTTTACGTTGTTCTGGGAATAATCGATTAAATAAAAAATTAACACAACATATATATAGACTCCGTCATAATTTGCTTATAGGAATGGTCTTATGGATATCAGACTAAAGATGTATTGCTTATATCTCTGTTGAAAAGTAATTATTAGTCCGTAGTGAGGATCGAACCCGCGACGTTTGGCGCATAAGGATACTACCACTATCGGACCCGTCTAAGTGTGGACACATTTAGTGTACTCACGTAACGTAACCAACCTTCTGTCGATTTTGTTTACTCTTATTGCGGTCATAAACATTACTTTGTTTAATTTTTTTTTAATTTGTTAATCATTTTCGATATACCATTTGTGGTGGTACACCTTTTAATAGTTATTTAGTAAGTTACTACTTTTTCTAAAAAGTACAATATCATTTAAAGTACAATAAAAATATATGTGTAACATATATCACGCAGCTGTCTCACCTGGGCAGGAAGGCATGAACCTCCAGTTGCTACGACAATAATAAATACTTGTACAATACGTGTAAAATAAAACATTTTAATTTGAATAAAATTAATACCGATAACATTTATATTTTATCATAAAGTGAAATAAGTTCAAATTTTATTTTTAATAAAAAAAATAAATTTATTTTCACCAATAAAATATATTTTACGTAACAATTAATTATTGCATTACACAAATAATGAACATTTATTTTCTTGGAACTCCTTTAGTTTTTTTTAATTAAATATTGAAATGACTATGCAAATATTCTAAACTTGTATTTCGTCTTTCCTCCGTCTATATAGAAATTTGCATTTTTGACTTACTGCTTTTATTATTTACATTTTAATACTATACATTACATTATTAATATCATAAGTTTTCAAACTAATATTTGTATGTATTTCTGAACGAGTGAAAACTAGCAATCTACCAACTTAATCCACCAACCATGCTTCCTTCCAACTCTAATAGATGGCGCTAGTAGTGTCACTGTCAGTGGAATTTATGACATTACTTTAACCACTTAAAGTTTAATAGACGCTCCATATTTGACCTGCTTTTTGATATTTACAGTCTGTAATGAATAGCTAACTCATACAACTAGCTATAATTTAATATAAAAAATATCTCAAAGATAGTTTATTCAAAACTGTACAGTGAGTAAATGATAATTCCATATTATTTTTGAAATACAAAATATCATAATTCCAAAGTAATAAAAGCTTTCAAAAACATGGTATTGTTATGAGGAGTTAACCCTAATTATGGTACAATGAATTAATTATTTTAAAATAAATATTATAAATAATTATCATCATCGTCATACCAGCTGTTGAAAGTCCACTGGTGGGCATAGGCCTCTCCAAGAAAGGAGGTTTTTATGCCCATAATTGCCGTACTGGAAAAGCGTGTTGGTAATCGCAAAGCACTGCTTTCGCGACTGGGATGATGCTGCCTATCCCCCCCACCCTGTGCTGTTAAGATGCACTGTTCCGGATGGATATACCGTCATCTGTCAGTTCTGGTACCTTAGTCGCCTCTTACGATACCTGGTGAAGTGAGAGGTACTATTCTACTCTGCCAGTACCGCACGGCTTATATAAATAATACGTTGATATATTATAAATGAACTATATTTTTTTGGAACATGATATGCCAAATATAGATGTTCGCATTAAAAATGTGAAGAGAAATTTTGGTTGAATATTTGTTTTATATTTATTCTAAGTCAGTTCAGTTTCAAAACCCGTAATGAAAATAACTACACCTTGTTCACGTTTAAGATTTGTAATAGTAAAATATAAACATATGGAAGAATAATAATATCTAAGTCGGTTTTGCTCTTTTAATCTATTATTTGGCTACAACCGTGAGGTACCGGCAGATTAAAATAGTACCTTCCCCTGTACCAGCCTCCCCGTCGCGAAAGTTTCGATCTGCGATTGCTAACACGCTTGTCCAGCGCGATAATTGAGGGCAAGATTTCTCCTTTCTTTGGAGACTGAATTCGACTAATAAAAAACATAAATAAAAAATGTCAACAATTTCGTAAAATAAAACCCAACTCGATTTGCTATTAGAAAAAGCTTAAGCCTGTTAGAAAAAATATAAAGTAAATTGAAAATTTATCCTCAAAGTAAATAAACAATTTCGAAAATTAGAAAAAAGATGTCTAAAAAACACGACTGGGGGTGGGAGCATAGTTGCGACGGGAAATTGAAAAGCAGTGTTCGATGGGGTGAGAGTAGGGTGAACGTGTTGGACGATTGTACCAGGACAAAATATACTCCTGTGATTGTATAATATACGAAGTCAATTAACACAGTTAACAGAAATCACTAGTCACCTAACATGATGTAATCTTATACAAAAATGAGAAATCATATATATAACTAGACCGCGTGATTTATATCAAAGTTACGCTCACATTAGAAAATCGTCTCATTTCATAATGTAAAACAATGTAATAAACTAAAAGTAAAATTTTAATTCAGGTTATCAAATATTGTTAATCTTATGCTCAATATGAAATCAATCGTGTCACCGCACCAACTGAATGACAGTTTTAATTTAAATATCAGTTAAAACTGAACTGACGATTATTTAAAGGTATGAGGATAAAATCAATGGTAAGAATTACTCAGTTGAGGTTAATTAACCGATAAAACAAGCAGTAAAGACTCCTTAAACTTGAGAGTTCAAAAAGTTTATAAAAATAAAGTTTATAAAAATGGGATTATGTATATTAATATATAATAATAATAAGTTTCCACAACATCTTATACATTGACCAAACTCCATGGTAACTAGCTTAAAGCCCTTGTGTTATTCACGACCCTTGGCGTACACGATAGGTCCACACATACGTACACGCCACTAAGTTTATTATTTATTATATAAAATTGCCTATGATTCCCAAATTTTTTTGAGCTGAATCAAACGGGTGAAGTTATCATACAGGTGTTCCAACTTAGTGTAGTTAACTTACAACATAGTGTAGCAAACCAACTTTTACGTCTATAAAAAAAACTAATAATTGTTGACACAAAACTTTGAGCAGCCGATTTCAAGACGATATAGGATGATGATTTTGACAGTGACCTTAGTGCCTCACCGAAAATAAACGTCTTTGCTATATCTAAGCCGCACTCTACAGAGCGTGACAGATTTATCTATGAGCGGCTGTTTCTAGGAACAGTTGCTGCGTATTTGCATTCTTTGTATTTTACTAATTATATATAAACTTAATATATTCGTTTTGACCATATATGCAAAAACGACCAGGTCAGAATATATTTCATATAGATTGGTTAAACAATTTTTACACTAGTTCCGTAATTTTTGTTGAAACTTAATATTGTGTAGTCAAAGTTATCGTCAAGATAAAGGTGAATTGCATAGAATCATAATATTAAAAGAACAGAATATATAGAAAATCATAGTTAGAACTTTATAAATTTTCTTACATAGTTTTATTGTTAGACATCGTTTTATACCATGTATAGTTAAATCAATGGATATTTCATTAATTATAATATTGTTACATTGTTTTTGCAATAACCTTCATTTAAATATGAAGTCTATTCTCTAATATTATGCTAACATACTCTTTATAAACGGTAAATAAGAATAATATGAATGTCCGTCAGGTCCACACAAAACGTGGACACTGCATCGATCGATTGTGCCAGACGGAAGCTATAGGCAGATGTAAATACAGCGGTGATTGCGAGAGTTGTTTGTGCCATTGATGTACATTGTTTTTGGGATATGCCATTATATATTTATTACTGTTATAAAATATATGACATAGAAATGTAGGAAAGTCAATAAAACATTTATTTTATTTTATCAGTGTGACTATTTGCTGCAATTGTTTTTTTCTTCGTAAGTTGGAGTTCAAATTTAGCGTTGCAACAGTTTTGGACAAAATAACGAATCAATTTTACATAGTTTAAAATATAACCACATCAATCCGATAACAGATCCATTCCATTTGCTCCCTTTCGTGGATCCTTTAATTTCTATAATTGGCCTGCTCCCAGCCTCCCCTCCTGAACAGCGAACGATAAAATGAATAAATAATATCATAAAGTAGTTAAAATTTTGCCATTATTTTTCCACATTGGTAGCTTAGAGTAAAAAGTAGAAGAGTAGCTTTTTTTATATTTATGGTAATATATGTTTCTCTCAATTTAATATGTAAAATGCTCAATGAATATGAATAGTTAATGAAAGTTCTTAAAAATATTCCAATAACTAGATTGGAAGAATCCCTACAAATTGTAGAATGGAGATATCATCTGCCTCAGACAGATTAGTTATGGATAGGTATTAAGTATGTAAGTGCTATATAAAGGTGAAACCAGTTTTACGGATAAAATTACTATTGTGTGATGGTGATCGTTTTCATTAGGATGTCTAAAAGAACAATCGTTAGAGTGTTAATATTTGAATTTATTTATAGAATTGACAATATAAATAATTGTTAACAATATAATATAACCTTATCCTAACAATTTCATCATAGCACCCACAAGACGTTCACTGTTGGACATAGGTCTCCCCAAGTAATCACCAATAAGGCCGGTTGTAAAGCCTGCGGTTTTAGTCAGATCGTCTATCCATCTTGCGGTTGGACGCCTTACGCTGCGTTTGCCGGCCTTGTATAACAATCTAAACGTTATGAAATACTGAAATGTTTCCGAACCACCACTTGTTGAAAAGAGACGTAAAATTTAAGTATATTTTATCTCTCTATAAATAATATTTGTCAAATTGAATAAATTACAACGTAGGAAGAATGTATACGTCAAAATCAAATGTCCCCTTTTTCCAGTCTAAAAAATATTTATTATTTTTAGGTATACTAAGAATAATATGTAATAATTAAAACCTAAAATGGCGTATTGAGAAATGTAAAATTTTTAAGCTATGTGTTCCTGGTACATTATATATTATAATGTAGAGGAATTTTTCAGGTTTATGGCATAATGTCGCTTTAGTGTTCAGGGTGTTTTATATACCATTAGTAGGCCATTGTATAAATGGGTACATAGAACACCCTAAAAAGACCTAAAAACCGTTGGCTTAATGGAGTTCCTACCAGGTTTCACGCGTCAAATTAAAGGCAAGGTCACCATAAGATTGTACATTGTGAGGTACATTCTTGTTTACCGTTGGTGGGCCCGATGTCTCAGATGGTAGTGTTCCTACCTTGAGCGCCAAAAGTCGTGGCTTCAATCCCCACTCGAAGCAAATATTTATATGATGATATTTATAATTGTACTGGGTCTAGATGTTAAATATATGTATTTAAGATATATTCACATGCACCAAAGTAATATGCGAGCATGTATCTAAGGACTACTGCGATTAAGGAAAGCGAGAGAGGTATGCTAAGATCGTAGCAAGTGGAGATCCATAGTCTCTGCTTAATCTGATAGGACGCAGGCGTGATGTATAAAAAAAGTAAAATAAAAAATAATAATAAAATAATAAATTCCCACAACATCTCATACATTGACCTGACTCCGTGATAAGTAGATTAAAGTTACAAAGCACTTATGTCAGAAATATCATACTTAAATATATTTTGTAAATCTAACATGTGGTAGGGAAAGGGGTACTTTTCTACTCCACCGGTACTTCGCGGCTATATTTTATTGATTCAGTATAAACAATCTAAATTGCTACATTGTCTTTTTAAAATAGTGTTATTAAATTTGTTTTATGAAGGTAAATACCTGAATGATAAGAATGTATTAACCTCCATTTATGGTGTTTTCTTAACGAAATGTTTCTACAAACATGTAGGTCCACATAAAACGTGGATACCGCGTCGATCGATAGGGCCAGGCGGAAGCTATAGGCAGATGTAAATACATCGGTGATAGAGCTGTTCGTGCCATTTATTTACATTACGAAGATACGTAAACATACTAATGTATTGCCATAAATATATGTTAAGGGAAATAAGCGCGGTCGTAGCCACGAGGCACTCAGCGGGGGTCGCCCACATAAAAGCGGCCTCGCCTGGGGGCGTTCGAATTTAAGCCTGAGTAATCCAGCAACAGTTTCGTCCAAAAAACAAGAAAATCAATCATCATTATCATCACAGCAGCCGCAAATGTCAACTGCTGAACATATGCTTCCCTAATAAAGGGAAAAATTGGCCATAATAGCCCCGCTGGGCTAGCGTGGTGACAATAGCAAAGCGAAGCGTCGCTACGGGAATACTAACGAGATATACCGCCATCAATGTAGTTTTTAAGTCCCCTCTTACGAAACCTGGTACATGGGTTGTACTATTCTACTTTTCCGATACCACACGGTCAATATGGTAATATTTTATTTTATTTTATATACATTTTGCTACATTTAACTCCAATATATAGTCTAGTTAATTGTACTTGTAAATCAATATAAGCAAACGCTGGGAACCATGTTAATTCGACAACATATTTTATTTGCTCGTTGGCTCCCGGCTAATGCTAGGTACGACACAGATATTTATATATTGAGCCATTACTTCACATCCTGGACAGACCAGTGGTTAGAGAGTCTCGTCAGGGAACTCTTGGCACTTAAGTAAAATGCTCGTCGAAACAATTTTTTTCATAAATACTTTTATAACATATAATTTACAGTTTTATTTTGTGTACTTTTAGATTTAAGATAATTTTATTTTTTTTAGATACGATTTATACTTTTTGTATTTATAAAATTTCGGTGTGTAGTACTAGTACCTTCTTGTATCAGGTGTTGTAAATGGCGACTGATGGTGGTAGATTCTTCTGAAATAACATTGCTCAAATGCATTGGACGAGGCTGAGCAGCAGAAACTTCGTCGCGAAGCCACGTTCTGCTCAATAATCGGGGGCTATTTATTTCATGTAAACAGTTTCAGGGTAATTAAAAGGTGTTTAAAAATATGCAATAATATTATTGGCTAAGTAACTTTATCGAAAAATTGATATGTAAAATTCCTTTAATATTTTATTTATAGATATATATAATGCGGATTACAGCTAGTTTCTAAACATGGCACGCCATTTGGCATGTGCAGGGGTAACGGACAAGAGGCTTTCAGCCCTCGTCTCTGTACATTATTACAAATTATCCCTTTTGAAATGCATTGGAGTATGTTAATAATGTATATTCTATGTCTCGACAAAGAATTCCAAACATGCGGTTCGAGGGTGACGTCGAGAAATCTAGATTGTTTGGACATTATTATTGGTCTCTTTGTGTACTATTAGTTTGTATGTTTTTAATCTTCAATTAGTTTTGTAGCCTAGTCTGTAGTAGCTTTTATAGCTAGAGTATCTATTAATGAAAATTTCTTATTGTCACCCATTTCTTTTTTTGTCGTAAGCGATCTTAACGTAGTAAACAAGGATGAAATAAACGAAATAATATTCAGTATAGTCCCCGTTACATGGATGTGCATTTGATGTGTCCATCAAACAAATGCAAGTTAGGGAGACCTTACATAAGATAAGAGGATGACATTGAAAGGCCAGTGTGAAAAATTTAAGGACAAGGCGAATAAGAGATAAATGGAAATCCGTGAAACGGGTCTTTATTTAAATGTTCTATTTAAATTTATACAAATTATCGTACCTGATCGAAAAGGAGTTTGCATGTTTTTGCTCTATTTATCTCATAGAGCAACAGTAATCCACCATCTATATCTAATATCGAGACTTAATATCGACTTTTCCGAAACAACTGGAACAACTTAATCTCAGAATAAACTGCGAGTGGTGAGCGTGGGAGCACGTGGTGGATAATTGATTTAAATATTAAAAAGATAATAAATAAAAGAAAACGTTCACAAATTGAAACCTTTGTATTCAACTTGATCTGTTCTTTTGTGTACAGTCAACAAACATTATAACCATTCCAGAAGGCACAAGAATAATCATGGGTTATCGTCTAAGAGTCGGAAAAAAACACCCTCCAAAGTAAATACAGATCAAATCTGCTTGTACATCGTGGCTTTGTACGATACAACAATAGCAAGGCTAGTTCCTTGTTATTATTGTATTGAGCGTGACCACGCTGTTGTTCAATTTGGTCGCTAAATAGTCATGATCTCCACACGCCCATACTTTTGATATGCATGGATTTTAAATAACAATAACACAATATTTAGCACGAGCCCTTTTGTGTCTGCTCGCAATATTGTTGGCTTCGTACTTTTTGTAACGAAGCCATTAGAAGCCCATTGCTGGACATAAGCCTCCCCAAAAAAGAGGAAAGGTCGCCCATATTTGCCGCGCTGGGCAAGCGTTCCAACACGCTTTTATATCGCATAGGGCAGCTTCCGCAACAGGGATGCTGCTGCCCATCTCTGCCCTGTGGATTTCAGTTACATTGTTTCGGACGGATATACCGCCACCTGTCGGTTCCGGTACCTTAAACGCCTCTCGCGACACCTAATTTAGGGGGAGGTATTATTCTACTTTGCCGGAATCTCACGGCTTTTATAAAATGTAAATAAATTAATGAACAATATTGCGTAATCCGCAAGTTCTGTGTCCAGCTCCTGAAATTGTTTAACTATTTGTTATTGGAGATATCAGTAGCCTAGAAAATATAATATTGCCTTGTTTACATCCACTCATGCATTGTCGGTCTTCCCTCTTGACACCTCAGTATTGGCATAAAATTTATCACTTCACACTTTACTACAGCTTTCTGAAGTCCTGTAATTAATTAACTAGAAAATAACTCGCCATTCGCCCTTTTACTTGCATTTACGACTACTGTAAACTTCGCGTTTCCAGACATTTTTCAGTTAAATAATCTCAGCTGCTCTCGTGGTAGCTTACACTGAACAATACCAAAAATGAGAGGTTTGAATGGTTCTTTATTCATGGAAAAAAACACGTTCTATGAATGAAGTCTATGGTCTGGACCACACGATGAGGGTACGTAAGTATTGTCCGTTTAGTCACACGTGCTCTTTAAATAATAAAGCTTACAAAGGATTAAAATGCTATTGAAACCCGCATTTATATTTATACCCCGCTGCTCATATGTCAATATAGCAACAGTACTCATATCGTCCACAACTGGCGTCGAAGATAAATAACGGTCTTTCCCACATAATTGTTTCAAATTTAGGTCGTGCAAACAGCACTGGCTGAGGGAGCCGCATGAGACAGAAACTGGAAGCATTTTACAGACGCATTTTTTACTCTTCGTCTATTGACATAATTTTGAATAACATTGACCATCCATCGTTTGATATTTAGTCTTAGACTTGCCGTTAGACAAACCTACTTTGAGAATTCTTTATTACGTTAGAGTTTTTATGTATTATGTGATCTAGATCTTAATTTTTGGTTTTGTTATGTTGCAATTTAATAGAATGTCACTGAATATTTTATTTATCAATTATATTTCATATATCATATATCCTTGCCTGAATTAAATAGACTTTATTACTTTTCTATTTACACTATATTGTGTAGACTAGTATTATATATGCTTGTATTTGTGAGAATAGATGTACGAATATATGTGGCGACTACATAAGTTATAACAGGTAAAAGATTTTGCAATGTATAATAGAATAGTGTTACAAAATACTCCAATATTAAACGGTTTTTTTTTGTTCAGCGTAAACATGGAGATTTTGCAATTTAATAACGCGCCGAACGAATTTCCCGGCTTATGATCGCCATTTCTTTTTAAATATTTACCCAAATAATTTAATTTTACAAGCATTATTTAACCAATGTTCATACCAAAAGCGATAATAGTTTTTATATTGATAAGAATCTATTTGTTACAACCAAATATGGATTGGAAATAAAGTAAAAATAAAAGACAAACATTTGCACGTTAGAATAGCTTGCCTTATATTTTGAATAAATCTCTAAATGATTTTAAACTGAAATTTACTCTGATATGTGAGCTATTTTATTGGAGAGTTTCATGAAAATCCATTTTTATAGTTATACCCACCATATTCATGAACATATTTTTTTTATTATTCATCTGTAGTAATAATATGAAAACAAATCATTTTATGTCAAGTCAATCATCTCCTGACTTATTAAGTTTGACAGTGAGGTCTTCCAAGTTTTAATACAAAAAGTATCTAAAGAAAGTATAAGGCTTAGGGAAGCTTCAAAATTCTGAAATGTTCATTGAGATGCAATATAAAGTGAAAAACATTGTTACAAAGTATTGGGCGGGTATAGGCCAGTAAAAGTAAGTCGGTTTGTTCCATTATCACGGGTTACCGACCCGATACTGAAGATTACTTCAGTAGTGACTTTTTAATTTATAAATGGAATGTTCCGGTTTGCGTTTGGGTCCGGAAAAAATTGTTCTATTATGAGATGCAATCGCGTGCTACATACTTGCAACAATGCACAATGCATAACAATGCACCCTGCCACAAGTCGATGAAAACAATGGCAAAATTAAACGAATTGGGCTTTGATCTGCTTCCCCCACCATACTCCCAGATTTAGCCCCCAGTGACTACTGGCTCTTTGCTGATCTTAAAAAAATGCTCCAGGGAGAAAGATTTGGCTCAAATGTTTTTATAAACATGGTATTAAAAACTTGGAAAAGCGTTGTAACCATTGTATCACCCTAAAAAGTGATGATTATGTGGATGAATAAAAATAAATTTGGCAAAAAAATGTTGATTGCATTGTTAGTTTCGGGACTTATTGAGCTAGTAACGCATTAGTCCTTTCATTTATGCTTTTTTATTATTGGTACTTCTGACTTGACCCTACTTTAAAATTACAACTTTCTAGGCACAAAGTAAATAATTTATATAATAACTTGCAACTTGATGTTATTTTTTTTTAAGAATATATGGCAAATCCAGGCAGTCTAATCACAGGCTATAAAAACAAACGGAGCAGATCATAATCGTAAAATGTTTTAAAATGAGACAACGTATTTCCTTTTAGAGTACATACCTATTTGCTCCGCGCATTGATTAAACGGTCAAAGTTATGCAAATATCGAATAAACGCGGGTGAAGCTCACAGCTACCTTTTTAAATACGAGCGCAAGGGTACGCCATGTACCACGTGCAGGGGAACAGACAAAGCATTTCTACCCTCGTGTCTGTCCAGTATTACAAATTAGTTCTCGGAAATACACTGGAGAGAGTAAGAGTTTCAAATAAATTATTCTAATATACTCGTATTTAGTTAAACGTTTGTAAATAGAAAGTTTGTGGATAATCTAAATTAATACATATCAGTCAATAATTATTTTTCTTTTCGAGTACTACTATGTAGTTCCCTAGTTTGTTTTCAAGCTTCAATTAGTTTAATACTTTACAAAAACACTCACCTGGCGTCTATTAATACGCGACTTATACTAATGACGTCATTAATAGTATAACGAACGCTCACATTATACATTTTATAAAGGGTATCCTGCATTTTCTACGAAAATAGTTGGGTAATTTATCACTTGCCAACCAACGTTTCGCATGTTTTACTTTGACAACTAACGATGAGCACGTGCGTGTGTACATGAGTACGTAGTAGTAGTACATATATATTAGCAGTACATATATATGTAGCACGTCGTAGTGTTCTCGTAGCTATACTACGACTATTAAATCGATGATGTCAAATGCTACGGTTGAAAGCGTGGTTGGCTAGGGCGGTAAGAAAAGGAAATTTGAATACTTTTTTTTAAATCGCCGAGTAATAAATTTAAATAGTCACGATTTCAAACACTTAAGGTTTATTAATATATGTTCCATTCTTTACACTGCTAGGAATGTTACTGAGCGTATTAAATTAGCCGCTGATTACTGATTTCTATTGTGTGTGTATTTGAGACGCAAGTGTTTTAATTAAATCCCTTAACATTGCACAATCACAGCATCTCCAGTTACTTTGCCCCACAGTTTTTCCAATCTTCATACTTTTATGCATCAGTAGTTTCTTAAGTTAGAAATTTGTATAAATAGATTGTAACTTTAACATCCGTACGGAAATATTAAAAAATAAATTGTTTTATTTAATTATTCTCAACTTGGTGTTCTTTTCTAATATTAAATCCGTGGCAAATTTTTATGATCACATTGGTCGACAGAAAATTTTACGCACCTAACATTATTACAATTTCTTTATCATTTTGAAAAGACTTATTGAAAATAACTGTTATGTTTATTAATTATATTTATGAACATAAAAGCTATTTAGAAATATACTTTATCTTAAAATTAAATTTGAATTATGTGTTTATCACATCACCTTGCTGAGATAGAAGCAACAAAAATATAATACAAAATGAAAGTTCCCTGTATTAACAACAACTTTGTGCATCAACTTTAAATTGAAAACAACATGATAGAAATCTAATTGAGACCAAAACACAGACATAAATAGCAATATAATTACTTATTACTCATTTCAATTATATCAGGAAAGTCATTATTTTAGAATATTCTTGCGAATTATTCGTTGAATTACTCAAAAATCAGAGTTGATATATCTCATTTACAGATGTGTGGTATGTTACTTTTAAAACAATATTTAAATTAATATTAGGCATCTATCAATAAAATCTTGTTATTTTGTCGCCTCATGTTAATAAAAAAAGTTTAAGTTGTTTATTTAAAGTAAGTATACTTTATCTAATTTGGAAATATTTCTAAGCTTAATGATTCGAAGTAAACCCCTCAGGTTTTAACTCTGCCATTGCTCAACGAAAGTGTGAGACTGAGAAAACAAATGCCATCAATGTATAAATAAAACAATCCCCCTTGATATTTGTTAAAGCCGGCTATAAAACCGTTGCGCGTCGAGCGAACGGCGCAGTCATCGCAGGGGCGCCGTCCAGAACAGTCGGACTGCTGCAGCGGGAAAATACTGCCGGTGCAGCAGCCCCGGATCAGACCCTTGGAGGCTCGGGGCCACTGATAAGACAACAGGCCGGGGCCCCTGCGATGACTGCCGTCTGGCTGGAACCTGACGCTAATCTATGGTCGCAAAAGGGTTAATCTCGTAAGTACAGTAAAGCTAACAAGTGTTAACAAAACAAAGTGAAGCTATTTTTTCCTGAGTAATATTAACCAATTTGTGTGTTGTATGTCGACAGGAGCAGCGAGAGTGACCTCGTCGCGTGATGAGGTGGTGCGCCTTGAGACAGCCATTGGCACCCTTACTGGCTCCTCACCTGTATAATGTTAGTACTTATATTCGCGTATTTTTCACATGTAACTGTAAATTATTTGATTTCATTAGTTTGATTTCATTATTTTTTTTTCATTATTTTTTTTCATTAATTCGTTTTCATTAATTGTTTTTCATTAATTTAATGTCATTAGTTTGAGTTCATTAATGTTATTTCATTAATGTTATTTCATTAATGTTATTTCAT
>JACJUM010003259.1:3743418-3776987 GCA_020976665.1 Heortia vitessoides | reverse complement strand
TTCATTAATGTTATTTCATTAATGTTATTTCATTAATGTTATTTCATCAATGTTATTTCATTAATTAGATTTCATTAATTTGATTTAATTCATTTTATTGAATTAATTTTACTTCAATAATTTTAATTCGTTATTTTTTTTCATTAATTTTATTTTATTAATTTTATTTCATTAATTTTACATCATTAATTTTTATTTCATAGATTTTTTTAATTAACTTTATTTCATAATATTAAGCTCACATATATATTTTGCAATAGCGATTATGCTTTTATTCAGTGTAGATTAGAGTTTGTTGACATTGGCTCGATCGCCGAGCGGTCGTCAACCAAATGTAACGTTTGTTTCTGCTATGCGAAGGTTGGAGAGGCTGCTGCCCGCCAGTGCCGCTGTCGCGAGATGTTCCACCTGCGCATCCACCGCGGCGTCATCAACGAGCAAGCAACACCGGGTTGGGAGCGGGGTCGAGCATTTGTTGGCTTAGCTATAGGACTGTAATCTGTGTTTGGCTTAGCTATAAGACTATTTTCTGTGTATTCATTGTCGTCAAATACTTAGAGTAAAATATGATTCGGGTCATAAGAGTAATATTAATATTTAGCGAATAACAATATGTTACTCCAAACGTCTTTAATATTCGTAGAAGTATAAGATTTTTTTCCATTACATTGCATAGCATAAGTACTCTCGTATGATATTATAACCCATGTAATCAATGTGTGTGATTAGTAAATGTGTTTGTGTGTGAAGTTGGTGTATCATTTGAATCCCTCAAAGATCTATATCCCCACCTATCTTTTATTAAATTCCAAACAGTGTTGTCTTGCTGTCTAATGAGGCGATATCTATCTATGAATATTTCATAATTAAGCTAAGAATAACAGAGATATAAAATACTTTTCAAACATTATCCGAGTACTATTAGAACTTTATCAAGTTTGGAAAACTCGTTCCCAGATATGGACCGGGCTGGAACTCGGGATTTCTGCGTCTGGGGTGGACTCTAACCACTGCGCCAACTGGGCGCTTTATGTTTGTGTGTCATATAATATATGCCCCTTGTTTATTTAATAGGAAAATGTGTGCGCATGACGCGAATGTAAAATTTTAAAATCATCTTTATTTCTCCTCTTCTCTTATAAAAAATACATATTTCCCAAAAGCATTTCCAAATTGATAAATCATATATTTTAAAATGACTGTTATTTATTTTTTGATAAATTCGACCTCTTTTATCTACACAACCCTGATGGGGTTATTAGTAATTTCAACATAAACATAATTAGTAAGTATGTAATGTAAATTTTATGTAAAATATAAAGTTATGTAAATCAATTTACATAAATTATAAAATGGTTTACAATTCATTCAATTCAAAACACGTTAATAAATTTGTGTTCCTTAAATATATTTGAAAGGCATTGATTAAATGCCATATCGGATTAAAAAAACAATTATGAAATCATTGAATTAATAATTCACGTTATTCAATTCAGGAGACCTTGGGGATATTCTAGTAAAAGTTCTGTATGTCTGTTTGTCCAAAAAAAATCTAGTATTTCTATTCACACATAATACGATTATTTAAATATTTATAGTAGAAAAACATAATTTAAATTAACAAATTATCGTTATGTAATAACTTCCCGATTTGCGGGTGTGAATCCAATATCATACGGGTATCCAATAATTAATGGTTTAATAAAATTATAGTATTTTGTGTGACATCAATGCTGTGTCGGAGTGTTGGCTTGTTGTGTGTCGATTTGTCGCTTCTATATGTTGCAAGTCTTTTAGTACTGCGAATATCTTTTAATCAAATGATAGCAGTGGTGTTTATTTTACATTTAACTATGATATATGTGTAAAAAAAACTAGATTTGTGTAAGCAAACTGCATACAAGGACTGTAATCGTGGCCATTCGTCGTCTATGAAAGTCCAAATGTGAGTTGTTTTCTGAAATCGTTTCAAAAACAATTAAATGCACTTCAATAATTTAATTATATAATTTCTAGTAGAATATACAAAAATAAACACATGAAACTCTGTTATATGCATTTCGTATATCAATATAATCACTAGTAATCAGCTTATTCTCGCACGTAACGATCCTACCTGAAAGGCTGGGTTCCAAGATAATTTCGTTATTAAAACACATTGACCCTTTTATACGCCAATATTGGACACACTCCACAAAATACAAAGTCTTAACGTTATCTAAAATCAGAACGAATCCTATATCGAATATAAAAAAAAAAACATAAAACACATTAAAAGAATCCAATTTAATTTTTAATTAATTTAATTATTATAAAATTACAATTTTTAATCATTTTATTCTACGATTGATCATATCTGTCGTGCCTGATTTAAGAAATAAATATTACAAACAGACATATCAATAGAGAACTTTAAAGGACCTAATGCATGAGCGCAATAAATTTAGTTTATGGTTTTGTTCAGTTACATAAGAGTCCATCTGAAGTCAATGTGTAATCTAACTTTTTTTATTAGCATACTCTTTAAAGGAGTATGCTAATAAAAAAAGTTAGATTACTAAGTTAGAGTACTACTAAAAGTTAGAGTAGCCAAGAATGTTCTGAGTTTACATGATTAAAAAGCAGCAAATTTCTTTTTTTTTCAAATTCCTTTATTTTTACAACGGTTTCGTTCTACTATTCACCCTTAAACCCTTCTTAAGGGTCGAAGCACTACTCTTAGAACTCCCACTAGTATCTCCACAATATTACCTCTCACTGCACCAAGTGTCTATAGAGACAGTATCAGAACCGACAGATGGCGGTATATCCATCGGAAGCAGTGCAGCTCAAATGCTCAGGGTAGGAAGGGCAGCAGCATCCCCGTCGCGATAGTTACGCTCTGCGATTGCCAACACGCTTACCTAGCGCGGAAATTCAGGGCAAAACACCTCTTTTCTTGGAGAGGCTTATGTCCAGTTGTGGACTTCCAATGGCTGGTTTCATGATTTGAAAAATAATTATGTAGTGATATGACATTATGTTGTGAAAATATTATACGACATTATGTTTTGAAAATATAATATAAAGTACTAGCTATGCTCGCGACTTCGTCCGCGTGGAATAGTTTTTTTGGGTACCATACTTCTTTATCTAAACTTATATAAACTGTGAATGACATATTTATTTAAATCAATGGTCTGAAAAATAATTTCAAGTTTCTAGCTCTAAAAATAACGATACTTCCATACAACTTTTTATCCTTCTTCATTTCATTCGGCCCCTTACAATCGGTTCAAAGGTTTAATCGGGAAAGCGTAACAGACAGAAAGACAGAGTTACTTTTGCTTATATAATATTAGTAGGGATATTAGCGAAAAACCTCTAGCGAAACTAATGTGGCAAAATGAATTCAACCATAGAAAAGGGTGCCTTTATATTGCATCGGAACACATTTTGCGAATAAAGAGTCTGGACTGGACAGAAGGGTGAGGGTAATCGACTTGTATCAATTTCAACATCAACACAAGAAAAA
This sequence comes from Heortia vitessoides, assembly GCA_020976665.1. NCBI lineage: Eukaryota > Metazoa > Arthropoda > Insecta > Lepidoptera > Crambidae > Heortia > Heortia vitessoides. The sequence goes on along the minus strand of JACJUM010003259.1, from coordinate 3,773,473 downwards.
ACCGAGTACTGACCATTCTTGTTAGTCTACGCTTGTATTATCACATAATAAAGCTTATTATCATTATCATCATCATTACAGTCATTGGAAGTCCACTGCTGGACATATGTATCCCCAAGAAAGGGGGAATTTCGCCCATAATTACCGCGCTGGGCAAGCGTGTTGGCATTCGCAGAGCGCAGCTTTCGCGACGGGGATGATGCGGCCCATCACCACCCTATGCATTTGAGCTGCACTGTTTTAGTCGCCTCTTACGACGCCTGGTACAGAGTGAGGTACTATTATACTCTGCCGGTACCCTACGGCTATAAAGCTTATAAAGATTTAAAATGAAATAGGACTAGAACAGAAGGATCTCCTATAGAAAAATATCTTAGATCTAGATTGATGCTATTCAAATAAGGTAACATCAGGTACCGTACGCATCTGGCGACGTCACTGAATACGTACTAGGTTATTTTAAATATAATAAGGTCAACTTAAGGTTAGCAAAAATAGCTAACTGAGGGTGTGAGTTTGAGAGCTAAATGTATATATTAAAACATTGCACAATGTGATTCTTTAGAAAAAAAAACCATCGGATGTAAGCTTTGTCCCTTTTCGCGTAATGAGGTATTATTATTATAAATTCTATATACTTTTTCTCTTTTACATCACCAATAAAATATGTTAAAATAAATAATAATACAAGAATCACCAATAAATCAAATAATAGGAAACGACACGCCAGTAACTATGTTACCTTTACTTTACAGAAAGTTTGTTGTTTTCAAGAATAAATTCCCACAACATCTCAAACATTGACCTGACTCCGTGGTAAGTCGCTTAAAGCACTTGTGTTACGGACGCCAGACAACAGAGGAATCACAAATATACTACTTAAATACATATATTTTACACCCATACACAGAGCAAACACAAATATCATCATATAAATATTTGCTCTGGGTGGGAATCGAACCCACGACCCCTGGTGCACAAGACAGGATCACTACCATCTGCACCATCGGGCCCGTCTGTATGAATATAATATATAATATAATAAGATGTACTATTCGATTATAACCTAGTTGTATAAAGTACAGACACTAGTTTTATGCGAAAACAAGCCTAGACTTTGCGGAGAAAAAAAGTCGACGATTGCGTCTGCTGATAGAATCTAGGCAAGATACATATTTATTGCTTCAACTGAGTTTTAATTGACTATGCTCGTGTGAGTGGTCGATTAAAAGAAATTATTAGGTACGGGGGGATTGATAAACGTTTATAGGATTGAAACAAAACATTATTTGAATTTTATTTAATATTCTAATATATCTATCTTTAGACATAAATGTTAGCAACTACAATTATTAAGTCTTACTAAATGTAAGCATGCACGCACAATATCTAAATATGGTTTAAAAACTGAATGCATAATTTTATCGCAGATCATTGTTTTTAATTATTAAGATGTTACACTTTTACTGTGTTACAAATCAGTTCTTTGAAATCGGAGTGAGTACGAGTGTAGTGATCGAGATACATTATTATAATGTATCTAAAAGTATATAGAAGGTACAATAGATAAAAAGTTTAAGGATAATGCAAATGAAATATACATCAGTCTTCAATAATTTTTTATTGCATTCTTCGAGTAGTCAGTTTCAGTCCGTAATTGTCACAAGTAGATGAGGATAATGAAAACGCTCATCTGAGGTCTGTCTCACTGATACTGACCATTTTGTTCTGATATATCTCCTCTTTAGCTAAGAGTGTGAAAAGAGCCATACCGCACAATGGAAATCACGAAATTTGGGTATATTTGGGTAACACCAGCGCTGCAGAAACAGCTCTAACAATTATTGATGTGTACGGCACTGGTGTCACAAAAGAAAGCACGGTACGTTATTGGTTTCATCGTTTTCGATCTAGAATTTAGATCTTTAGAGCCAACCCCATAGACGACCAGGGACCAAAGTAGAAAATGAAGAACTAAAGGATATTGTGGAATTGATGGCTATTTCTTTTTCGGACGACTCTAATTTTGGACTACTCAGAAATCAATTCCAGTGCCTCTGGGGTTATAGAATATAATTTCTTATCAAGTTTTAGCGCAGCAAATGATGGCCACCCGCAAGATGGACAGACGATTTGACTAAAAATTGCAGGATCGCGCTGGACACAGGCCGCATACGGCCGGTCATATTTGAGATTACTTGGGACGGCCCATGTCCAGAAGTAAACGTCTTAAAATTACTATTCCTCGGTAAAAAAGTTAGTTTTTTTAATCTCATATAATAGAAATCTCACCGTCTACATCTGGTGTCGAGACTAAATAACGATTTTTCTCAACTGGACCATCTCAAGGTCAGCACAATTTGCATAAGCGAGGGTAACTGCATGCAGCGGATACTTGTTTAAAGCATTATACAGTTGCACGATGCACGTCGGCCATTTTGAACTCTTTATAATTTACTTGATATGTTTATTGAAAAACATATCTTAACTAAAAAGAATATTGAAACTCGAGATTAGAGTTATAGCCCTCTAGTCGTATGTAAATGTAGCAACAACATTACTTTTAGAACCATCCACATCTGGTGGAATGGTCTTTCCAACGTAATTGTACCAGATCAAGGTCAGAACAAAAGGAATGTAGAGACGAGCACGAAGTGAGGAAGAGAGCTGCATGGGACGAAAACTCGATGCATTATCACAGACACGCTTGGTAATATTCTATTTATCATCTATTGGATCTATTCATCGTTTGATATTTATTTCAAAATTCCTCGTTATATTTGTTCTCTCGCCATAGAGGTGCATTATTATATATCATGTAATATGTAAATTGAAACTTTTTTAAAAAATTTCATATATCTTGTTAAATAAAAATTTCGTATCACGGTGTATGTCCTTGATGAATTTCTAAACTTCTTTTTTAATATATTTTTTCTTCGTGTACAGTTTTACTTTGAGAAATACGATAGTTTTTTACTACTTATTATAAATATATTATATTACTTTGCAATATTTTTTCTGTCAGGTTAGCAAGTATAATATAATGCGTATTTTATATTAAAATCCAACGGTCGCATGTTGTACATACATTTAAGTCATTATCATATTTTTTTTATTTCACTCTATTATTCGCACATTTGCAAGCACCATACATCTCCATTCATTCGTTCGTAAGGATGTCAAAAACTCGAAGAAGGGTTGCCATTGAGATACGATTTTTTGAGCAGGTAACATTCTGATTTTAGTCGTGGTCAAGCGCAGACATCGGATAAATAGTGATAAGTGACAAGTGATATCGGTGTGAGAGGCGTAATTTGAAGAAAGAGCTAAATTTGAATTGTGTCGCGCATATAATGTAAGTAGTCAGTGTTTTATTCTAAATTTTATAATGTGCAACGTTGAAAAGGAAGGATTGTTATTGTTTAAATATCTCTGTTAATCAATGTCTCAGAAGCGAGGTATCAAAGAATTGTTATAACTATAATAATTTCAAATACATCCTCGAAAATAAAACAATAAATATATAACATTGTTTGCAATATATATATACACGAATATCTGAGTTATATTGTTTATTTGTCTGCCTTATCAGTGTTTGGCGCGGTGTGACTAAGTTTATTTAATTTATTAGTAGAATTATTGTTACGCTGATTATGTTATTATAATGACACAAAAGGCAACCAGAAAAAAATTTCAATGCTCCGCACAGCTATTGGAAGATAAACGTTTCGTTGTTAGTGTAACAGTTCCCTTTTTATAAATTTATATAATTACTAATGTTTGGGTAAAAAATATATGAATGGATTGTCTAAAACTGATTATAATCCCAAAAGTCTGATACCGAAATCGAAAACCTTACAGAAAGAAATGTCTTCTCTTTAGTGTAAAGATGTTAGTATAAAGACACGTATAACCTAATTTGTTAAGCATAGAATAGTTTTTGATAAGATTTCTTTCAAAAATGTGGTTAGAATGACATAAATGCAAAAGTTAATTATGATTAGTTGTTTAGTTAAGATTAATGTAACAATCCAACGGTGACAAAATAATTGAAATATTTTTAATAATTTTGAGATTTTTTGTGCCAAACCTAAAAAAACAATACAACGTTTCCACTTTATAATATGTATACTAACATTATTTGGAGAAAACGCTATATTTTTTTAAGAAAAAATCAACAAATTTAGTTATTTAAGAATAAAGAAAAATTAAGAATATTAGGAGTGTGCCGCGGCAAATAGCCAGAAGCGAATCACTTTTAATTTAACAAAAACATAAACACAAACATAATATTACTTATTTACTAAACAAAAAACTGCTTTGTATCACATTTGGTAAACAGAAAAGAACTAACTGAACTTTACGCGAAATTTTAAATTTTGTAAGTTGGCATTTTAAAAAGTGTCATTATAGTAAGACGATCAAACGTACAATTGGTATCTGTGTGGTTGGAAAATAGAGCTAAACTATACGATGAGATGGAAATTTTTTACAAAATAAAATTCTCCAAAATATTAGTTGCGAAGTAATAGACAGCCAAACAATTTTTGGCGAATATGTAAAGAAACATACTGAACTTTGCATTCAATATAATTTTTGGATTTCATAAAATCTCCTTTGTCTGCTACGCTATCACTACTAAACTGATTTTGATGTTTATCAGTATATTTAAAATAATGTATGAGTGCTTGGAAAAGAAAATAGGCTACTCGAAGTATTAATCATACATACATGTTATGATTACCTTTGGAAGATTAAAACGCTTGAAAAACCGTTTAATGTGTAACTATAATTAAATGATAGAAACGATAGAATTAAGGAAAGATTTAGAACCGATTTGTAAAATAACGATTGAACACGCTTGGAAGCGTCCAATTTAAATTAAACTTGACAATAAATGTTTCAGATTCTCAAAATGAATGATGACGGTCAGGAGATAGAAAAGAAGCTGGTAATTAACGCGCCCTGTTTGGAAGGTCAGGTAATTAGCAGCTTAGGGAGTAGCGAGACGCCTCGATTAGAGGATCAGAAAATTACCAGGTCAGAGATCAGGGAGACGCCTTGGTCAGATGGCCAGACAATTATCTCGTTAGAGAGCAAGGAGACGACTCGGTTAGAAGGCCAGAAAATTTTTAGGTTAGAGAGCAGAGAAATTCCTAGGTTAGACCGCGCAAGAGAACTCGGGCTGCAAGACATAGAAAGGCCTAAGTTAGACAGCGCAGGAAAGCTCAGGTTAGAGATCAGGGTAAGTCCTAGGTTTAGCAATACAGAGAAGAAAAGTTCAGTCAGCCTAGAGAGAATGGATATGCCTGGGTTATACCACCAGATAGGTATCAGGTTTGGAAGCAGAGAAATACCCACGTTAAAAAACAAGAGAATTCTTATGCTTCAGAACAGGTGTATATCCAACTTGCCCCAAACGAAAGAGATGGTAAGATTAAAGAACAACGAAACACCCAGATTAGAAGGTCAGAGAACACTTAAATTACAGAGCCAGGAACGGCCGTTGAGGGAAGAGACCAATAGAGTGCTCCAGTTAGAAAGAAGAGGTACGTCTAGGGTAGAGGAGCGAAACCCACTCAGAGGCCAGGAGTCTATAAGATTACACGATCAAGATATAGGTTACAGAACTAGGGTACAGAGCAAGGGCCTTTTAGTGGGCCAGACCACATCCAGGTTAGAAAATCAGGATCCGTCTAAGATTGAAGGCAAGGACAGACCTAGGCCAGAATGCAAGAACGAACTGGGTAAGTTAAAGATTCAGAAAGAAACTAATTTGGACCTGGGCGCATCTAAATTGGAGAGTGAGGTTAAGCCCAGCTTAAAAATTCAGAATATTACCAATACAAAGGACATATCCAAGTTGGAGAGTGAGGATAAATCCTGCTTACAAATTCAGGATTCCTCTAATTTAGAGAAACTAAATACTTCTGAGTTGGAGAGAGATTTTCAGCCCAGCTTGAACAATCAGGACAAATCTAATTTAAAGGACCTGAGTATATCTAAGTTCAAGAGTGAGAATAAGCCAAGCTTCAAAATTCAAAATATATCCAATTTAGAGGACTTGGGCATATCTAAGTTGGAGAATGACGATAAAAACAGCTTAAAAAATCAGGAGTCATCCAATTTAGAGGTCCTGGATGCACGAAAGTTGAAGAGTGATGATATACTCAGCTTGATAACTCAAGATATATCTAATATAAAGGACCTCGACACATCCATATTAGTGAGTGAGTATAAGTCAAGTGTAAAAATTCAGGGTTCATCCAATTTAGAGGACCTGGTCACATCTAATGACATATCCGATTTGAAGGATCTGGACACATTCAATTTTGAGACTGAGGAAAATCCTAGTATAATAATTCAGCATAAACCCAGTAAAAAAGACACGGACACATCCATCTTCGAGAGTGTGGATAGGCCTAGCTTAAAAATTCAGGAGATATTAAATATAGAGGACCTGAACACATCCAAGTTGGAGGGTGAGGATAAGTCAAGCTTAAAAATTCAGGATATAGCCAATTTAGAAAACTTGGCTAAACATAAGTTAGAGAGCAAGAGTATGTTCAGGTCAGAAGATCAGAACCAGTCGAAGCTTGAAGACAAGAACGTGCCCAGGCTAGAGGTACAGGACAAAACTAGGTTAGAAAGTGAGGATATGCCAAAGTTAGAGAAACAAGATATGTCCAGTTTTAAAAGCCAAAAAATACCTAGGTTAGAGTGCCAGGACAAATACATTTTAGAAAGTGAGGGTATGCTAAGGTCTGAGAATCAGAACCAACTCATATTAGAGGGCAAAAATGCGACCACAGTAGAGGCCGAGGTCGTTTCCATGTTAATATGCCAAGACGTGCCTAGGTGTAAGATTGAAAATATGTGTGTAGATCTGAAAATTGACGGCATATCAAAAACTGGTATAAAAATAGACGAAAATTGTACGCCACAAGTTTCTAGAAAAAGAAAAAGGTCAAACACAGAGTTCGAAACTTACAGTTTTCAGTAAAAGAAGAAGTCTCCCGTCTTTCCAGTCGATAATCAAGACCTTAAAATTTAAATCAGGAACTGAAGTACAAGTAGTGGTGAAGTTTAGAAATAATATTCTAGAAGGAAAAAAAGGACAAATGAATTCGATGTAGTTGTTGATACTTACTTATCTCATAAAAGTCACATATCATTTAAACTTTTAAATGATATGCTTAGGCTTTTATGGTAAAGGGGTGGGGGGGGAAGGAAGATTTCAAAAACTGTCATAATGCTTCCCTACGTTAAAAAAGAAACCCCTGTGCAATTTCCCTTTAACCCTTATAGTTTAGGCCCTGCGTTAATATGTCAGACAGTTAGCTTCTACTTTTATTTATATATATATTAGATCCTTTAAAAGAATAATAGCTTATCAATATTTTGTTAACTACCTAACAACAAAAAAGGAGGAGGTTCTAAATTCGACGGAAGTTTCATTTAAATCAAAGGCTGACCGTTAAAGTTAAAAGCTTTCAGACCTTCCGTTTATTTTTCTAAGCCCCCCAACAAACAACAAACAACAACAACAAACAAAATTAACAAATTGTGTACGCAAATTTTCCTCAACGATCACTCTATCCATTTTAGAAAACCGCTTAAAATTCCGTGACGTAGTATTTTAGATGACGGGCTCGATGGCGCAGGTGGTACTGATCCTATCTTAAGTTTATCGCGAAGAAACAGACAGACGCGGCGAATCAATTTGTTTTCAGTTCAATTTGTCATTCAATACATACTCCACACCTATGCCATTACAGGTGGGTAAAAGAAGCATCCTTCTTCTGACGGTATGCAAACCAATGCAATAAACCAATTACCTTATTGCAAATTTAAAAACATATCCTATAATTTAATTTTTGTTTTTAACTCGGGTGTTCTAAATATTATGTTATGTTAGTGAACTCTTTGTCTAGCTTAATAATATGTCCAAACAATGTTTAAAAGCTAAAATCGTTACAATGCTGACAGCATGAGTGTAGTTAGTCTTGTTTGATGATAACTTCACTCGGTAAGTTCTCGGGTTATAGAAATCGGGTTCACCCAAGCTAATGCGCCAGGGTACTAAGTTTTTCTATTAATTCTGATACGCATAATGCTCTCTACGATGTCGACGTTTAATCTACTACATTATTGTATACGTGATAACATATTGATAGGCCCAAAGGCACAGATTGTAGTGATCCAATCTTGTGCGCCATAGGTTGTGGATTTGATCCCCACCCCGGACAATTAATATGATCATATTTGTGTTTGTTTCGTGTCTGAGTGTTTAATGTACGTATTTAAGTATTATATTTTTTATTTCTCTTTTATATGGCGTCCGTAACACAAGTGTGTCGTGTGTTTTATTATTGTTATTATATATTTATTCAAAAGATAATAAGCTATACAATTATTCTTTGTATTCATCATTCTTTTGTTACGACTACATTTTCGGTTGAGTGTATTAACTCCTTAGTCTTTGGAGATGTTTGAAAGAGATCGCTCAAGCAAACGAGTTTGTTTTTCTTTAACTTTTGTAAATTTATTTAACTTTTAATAATTAATTTTGTTTCTCTGTCCTTTGTTTTGTTTTTAAGCTATGGACTTGGAAGCAATAAAGTGTTGTTTTATTTTATTATTTATAACTTATGTTATTATCTTTTCTTTATCTTTTCTTTTTCTACGTTATTTTTTCAATATATAATAATATGTATCAAATTTACATATAGGCTAATAAGCCTATATGTAAATTTGATACATAAGCTATATCATTGAAAAGTTTCATTTTATCGGAGAGTGGAGAGTGGAGTGGAGTACCGGCAGAGTAGAATAGTACCTTCCTCTGCACAAGGTGTCGGAAGAGGCGACTAAGGTATCAGAACTGACAATTGGCGGTATATCTATTCCAAACAGTGCAGCTCAAATGCACATGGCGGGAATGGGCAGCAGGATCCCAGTCGCGAAAGCTGCGCTCTGCGAATGCAAACACGCTTGCCCAGGACGGCAATTATGGGCAAAAATCTCCTTTATTGGAGAGGCCTATGTGGACTTTCAATGGCTGGTATGATGATTATGATAAATACATATTAAATTGAGTTACGTACATATGTAGTTATTCTGGCTTACAAAGACTTAAAATTAATTACTAAATATCTATGCTATATAAACTACAGAGAAAAGTAATTGTTTTTTTACTACAACTATACATATCGACAATCTTATTCTAACAGATTTTTTTCAGAACGGAGACTGTGAGTGAAGAGTAATTTATTTACTAGAACAAAACGTACAAAATAAATAAAATGGTCCACAAAATTAAAACCAGTAGCGGCTACAGGATAGCCAGAGGAACCTTGAATATTCTTGTTAATCATGAAATTTCCCGCCTGATGAAGTCTCCGCAATAAATTACTTGTACTACGACTACGATTATTTTAGAGTTAAGATGTTGTAACAAATGCAGTACTAGTCCTTGATGTGGTATGTAGGCTTTGTTAGTGACATCATCATCATATCAGCTATAGGCCTCCAAGTAATCTCCAAGTCTCTAGGACCGGTTATATGTAGCCAGTGCGATTCTGCCTGCGGTTTTAGACAGATCGTTCGTTCATCTTGTGGGTGGTGGGACGGCCTACGCTGCGCTCGCCCAGTAAAATAATCACTGAATATTTCAGGATGTTTTTTAAATTAATGAACGTATGAAAATCTGATTATACTTAAATAGTATTATTATTGTTGTGGATAAATATTACAAGCAAATTATCATTTAGGCAATATAGCCTTAATGAATAAGACTATGTCAGAGCTAAGCCGTAACGCTATATTAAGTGTTTTAAACTTTTTTATTTAACTATAAAACTAATTAACACTAATCATCCCTGCTAGTTTATTGAGATAAGTCAATGAAATACTGGAAAATACTTAAATTTATATATGTAAAGAATAAATGGTGGAAATATAATAACAGCATGATTATCAAAAAGCGGTGTTGGAAAACATGATTTTTATTTTTTTTTCAATTTATCTCTTTAATATTGGTGCCAAGATCCTACGAACGAGCAATCTCTAGGTAGGTTAATAAATACAATAAAGTATAGTAATACAACAGCAATGATTGTATTGATAAAAAAGATAACCTAAACTTGTCAAGAAGTTAAATCCTTTCGGCTACTCTTACACATTGACGTGGAACTAATCCAATAAATCATTTGTACATTTTAAACTTATGTTAAATTTGCAATATTTTATTGCAGTAGAACTTAAAAGTTGCATTAGAATTTTTATGTACTTCCGCATATACTCTGTTTTTAGTTTTTGTTAACATTGATTTGATACGTTTAGATCTGATGCAAAAGATTGCAAATTTATTTATTACTTATTTATTAATCGACGGGCCCGATAGCGCAGATAGTAGTGATCCTGTCTTGTGGACCAGGGGTCGGGGGTTCGATTCCCACCCAGAACAAATATTTATATGATGATATTTGTGTTTGTTTTGTGTCTGGATGTTAAATATATGTATTTAAGTAGTATATTTGTGATTCTTCTGTTGTCTGGCATTCGTAACACAAGTGCTTTAAGCGACTTACCACGGAGTCAGGTCAATGTATGCGATGTTGTGGGAATTATTTATTATTATTATAATTTGAATTTAATATCGAATAGTAAAATAAATAATAATCGGGTTAGCAAGCGGCGATCGGGCTTGATAAAACGGTTGTGTTTGTTTTATATTTGTTGTTATTATGAAGAATATAAGTACATTCGGCATTATCATCTAAAAATTCAGTTGCACACAGCTCTCAGACTTACCCTCGGCTATTTGTTTCAACCTGGAATGGCTCCTATGATTATCTTGAAAGGGGTAATATATACCCCTAAATATTCGGTGCCGTCGCCAGGTGTGCACGATACTGTTGTTATTTTATTCGAATACCATCAAAGGGGTGATTCTAGACCAAGTTCTCATTGCATTTTCAACCATTACAATCATTATTTTTTTTAGAATATATGCATGCTAAAGCTAATAATAAAGTGATATACTTTCATTCACTTTGAATTCGTTTCATAATGGATATAAGCCGTATACTTTCACACTTTTGTCCAGATCGGACACCTCATTCGCGGAATGTGCTCCTATGAGATAAGCTACGAAATAATCGTAATATTGTTGAATCACAATTGAGTTTGCGGACTGAGCCCATGGTCAGTAAACTCAATAGTGGACCGGGGATAGACCTGGTGTTGCTTGCACGTTGATAACGCTGGAATGGACGTTCAGAGGGAATGACTAGTCAGCACTGACCGCCAGGAGCTTCTGCGACCTTCGAATTGCAGAAACAAACGCATCATTTAATCGGCGATTTCTCAACATTCTATCCAATGACACAAAACGTTCACTATATTGGCTTAAATAATATATATGTATTATTTAAAATGCAAACAAAGTCTGTAGAGACTATATAAACAGTTCTTTAAACACCTAAATGACGTATTCGATAGAACCAGACATAGACCTTCGTGGTGTTAGACGTACGTTTAGGCCACTTACAATGAAAACAAAAGAAAATAAACTTTACTAGTAACTTATTTACCTTTTGTGACAGTAATCTTCAAATTGCATTGCCTAAACATAAAAACTACGTGACATAATACAGCAATGTGAACACTGCTTTTGAAAGGTCGAAATACTTTAGGGTGAGGTACTACAGCAGATCATTATTGTCTCCTGACCTCTAGTTAACATTAGTCTACATATTTTTATTGAAGGTTAAAGAACGTCAGGTCTTCAATATAATGTAAGCAATGAAGATTCTTCCTTCATACAATTCATAACTTTGTATATATATAGCATATATCCACTTATAACAAATCTTTTTATTTTTCTAGTCTTTAATGGGCAAAACGAAATTTATTTATTCGTTTCTTCCAAGGTCAATTTTATGAGTTAATATCACTAATAGAATGGGTGCCTCCCTTTTTATTACGAACATTACATATGGCTTTACAGATTTTCAATAACTAAATAGAATCCTTTATGAAATTTTGTAATTTTTAAGTAATTAAAGATGTAGTCATTGATGAAAAAGTATTTAAATTATAAATGTCTGCACGAAGATTCTGGTTCAGAAATATTAAGAAGTAAACTAACGTTCAAAATCCTATACCAGGATATCAGACAACACAGGAAATGCTGACACATACAACAAACACGACTGTTCATTATATTTATTTGTTCTTATTAATGCTACCGAACGTTGAATAAAAATAAAGAACCATGATTCTGAATTAAAGTAAAATTGTACAGTATTATTTCATATTAAAAAAAAAGTGTAAGAGTAAGTGTTAGACATTATTGAAAAAAATATTGCCACGTTAAACAAAACGCAACCAACCATAACATAGTGAAGTCTAAAATTTTTTAAATGCAATGGAACTGGAATCTAGATAAGCCCCTTTGATGGTATTCAGATAATGTAACAATAGTAATATTACAGTACGTATCTGGTGCAAAGACTGATTAAAAACAATTTTTTCAGAAATTCCTCGGGACGATTCCAATCTAGCACAAAAGCTAAGGGTGTAAGCATGAGAGCTGTACGCAAATGAATATAGATATTAAAATAATGCAGAATGCATTGCATTGTGCATCAATGTTTTGTTTAACGTCACATATTTCTACATTTGTCGAATTAGATACATTCGAGAACACCGCTAAGTAAATCGGAATGTTGAGTTCGTCATCGTTGAAGTCTATCATCCGCTGCTGGGGTTGCTGTTAGCGATGATCAAGACGTCATCAATTTAATTTACACAAACATTTTACAATTATTCACAAAAATTTTCAATACAAATCGAGGTGGTTCGCGTCTACTGAGATATCTTTCGCAGTACCAGCGCAAAAGCTTATGATTTGTAGTGCAAAAAGTATGTGACCAGTAAATCCTAATTATCAGTTTAGCGCATCGTAATTGCGAGCTAACAACAAAGTATAAACTAAAAATATATATATATATATATATATATATATATATATATATATATATATAATAAGGATAATAGGTAACTGATGGTAAATACTTTGAAATGATAGTCAAGAAGTACGACAACTCCTGAAGAAATTTTCTAAAAGAAAATGTAACATTTCAAAATTTTACTTTTTTTATGTTATAACATATAGGAAAAATAGAATTTATATAGTTGACCTTCTTGACAGTTATCATAAAAGATATAAGTGATGTTTTTTTTTCGTTGAAGCAGCTGAAGGAATTTTATGCCATAATTCAGTTTTGCTAATTAATCAAAAAAGGTGTCTACCAACAAAATATTATTTTCAATATTTAATTATTATTTCTTACACGTCGTGTGACTCTGAATATATTTATGTGTCTGTATATTTTATAACATACTAACATATAATTTCGATCGATACGTCTGTTTTAAATGACACTTGTAGCGCACATAATGTCGAACGACCGTCATTCGTGTCAATTTACCGTCTTAAGGCTACAATGAAAAGATTCATGGAGGATTCAGTTCTCAAAGTATTCTAACCCCGTAACTTTACCATTGTATTCTTATAAAAGAACCTTTTATTTGCAACTAGCTGTGCCCGCGACTTCGTCCGCGTGGAATAGTTTTTTGGGTACCATACCTATTTACTTCAAATTATATAAACTTTGAATGTCACGTTTATTTATATCGAATCAATGGCCTAAAAAATAAGTTTTAAGTTTCTAGCTCTAAAAATAGCGATCCATGCAAACAACTTTTCATCCCCCCTTGCAACCCCTTACAACCCTTATTTCGAGTTCAAAAATAGCCTATGCCCTTTCTTAAGGTCTAAAGATTGTCTATGCCAGATTTCATCAAAATCGGTTGAGAGGTTTAACCGGGAAAGCGTAACAGACAGACAGACAGACAGACAGACAGACAGACAGACAGAGTTACTTTCGCATTTATAATATTAGTAGGGATAATGGCTCCAACGTCAAGAGTCCGAGTCAGACGGTCAAGTTTAACCAATGACGTGCTGCGTGCTAACAGGATAATTACTAATATCTTGTATACCACTAAGTCAGGTGATTTTTATAAAATGGAATAAAAGTAGACTGATTAAACGTAATGGCTCCTTTGATCTTAGAGTACTGAACTGTGTATTCTTAGAATTAATAAATAATTCATAATTTGCGTACTTCGCTCTTAATGATTAAACAATATTAAATATTATCATAAAATGTAAATATTTCTTCATATCGCTAACTGGAATAAAAAATAAAACAAACTGTTCAAAAACATGGAATTATACGTAGAAAATAAATTAACGAATTTTTCTAAAGCAACTTTAATAAAACTATGCCCTGAAAAGAGTTGGGAGAAAAGAAATTAAGTCAAATAAATCCTTTTAATATCAAAAGTAGTTTCATTAAATAACACTAATATTTTGTGGTCTTAAGACTAATTTACAGTTTAAATCGATAACTTGGAGTATCTCTCCCAATAAATAACATAAATTTTATATGTAGGTAGGATCCAATTAATAAGAATAAGATCCAATTCCGTTATGGAGTGATCATATATACTATATACTTCAACTGGTGGACTTTACCTCGAACGGACTCGAAATTACTTCATTATGATTGAAAACCACTAACGATTGAAAAGAAACATTAACTGTCTTAATCTAAAGTGACCTAGCTAAACCATAAACTAAATCTGTCATATTGATTTACCTTTTATAGAATTAAATTGGAATATATCGAAGAATTTTTCAACAAAACATTGTTGTTAAAGTTTTTATTTGTTTAAACTAGTTTTAGTTGTATTTTGCGGGGTATATAGTCGGGGGGGATCATGTCTGCGGCGCAGTCGCCACAGCGGCATCACCCGGGACACATAGATGTGAACCCTAGCTCCCGTCCTCGCGACCAACGAGAGGGGAGACGAATCGTGAGGTGACTTGTGTAGATAAGTGACGTCTGTAGCTGATACTTAAGAACATTCATCTTAAATTTTATTTACGTAAGTATTGGGATTCAGCAGCATGCCGTCTTCCAATGCCGAATTGTTCGCATGCTTGTTTGTTTATTAGTAATTAAATACTGTCTTCTTTATTTTCAGGAGTAATGTGATTATTGACGTCTATTCTGCTGGCACTATTTTCATCATTATCATCATCAAGGTAAATAAAAAAATCCTGTAATAATAAATTCCCACGACATCTCATACATTTACTTGACTCCGTGGTAAGTCGCTTAAAGCACTTGTGTTATGGACGCCAGACAACAGAGAAATCACAAATAAAATACTTAAATACATATATTTAACACCCACACACAGAACAAACGCAAATATGACCATATAAATATTTGCTCTAAGTGGGAATCAAACCCACGACCCCTGGCGCACAAGATAGGATCACAACCATCTGCACTATCGGGCCCGTCAAACCTGGCTTCTGTTACTCAGTATAGTGATTTTTTTAACTGAATAAAAAGGAGAAGCTGATTGATTGACATATCAACTCAATGCATAAACTGTGAATGTTAGAAACTTGATATTGCACAGGTATTTCTTTTATAATAATGAAGAGCACTAAGAAAGATTTTTTTTTAGTTTAGCCCCTAAAAAGGAAAAACGGGGGTGCATAGTTAGTATGAAATTTTTCTTAATTTCATTTCAAATTAGCAGTTTTTAAAATTATTTAAATGAAATTTAGTATGGATATTTTTCATTGAAGGCCATAAAACACGTGTAAAATATTTATTTAAAAATCATCCTTTAAAGGCGTAAAAGAAGGGGTTCGAAGATAGTTATGATAAAACCTCATTAAAAGTCATGAAACAATACAATCATTATTGAAATTATCCTGTAACCCCCTTGCCGGGTGATGTTACCCCAGGATAATAAAAGGGAGGGGGGAGGTTAAAAGGTAGTATGAAATTTTTACAACTGAATGTGGACGCTGATAGTTAGTTATATTTGTGAACTAATGCTGTTTGTACTGCTTTGCTCAGGATGTCGCAGATGTGGTCATCATTACCGCTATCTCGTGGTTTTGCACCTGTATATCACCGGGAAGCAAGCGGTGAGCAAGCAGCGTTAGATGAAGATAACATTCAAATTTATTGCTGTCACACGTTGTTCCCCCGTCACGCCACCAACAGCTCTAATTATCTTCAGCATCAGCAACGAGCAAGCAGCGTCGAGTGGGGAGAAGACTTAAGATTACTGCTGTCATATGGTGTTCCACTTACACGCCACCTCGAGGATCAATATGCAGCGAGTGATCTGCATCAGGTTGAGAGACGACGCAGGGTTACTGCTGTTGCGCGGGTTCTACCATCACGCCGCTTTGAGACTCCAACATCTACAGCATCAGCAGCAAGCCACCAGCGTTGGGTGAAGAGAACACTCAAGATTAATGTTGTTGCGCAAGTTCCACTGCCTCACCGCCTCCATACTTTTACATCTGGAGAATCCACGACGAGCGTGCAACGTCGTGTGGATGAAAGTCTCAAAATTACTTTTGATGCGCGGGATACATCGTCACGCGACCTCCAGGATCTATCATCTACGACATCTTCAGATAGCATGTAGTGTCGGGTGGAGAGAGGTCCCATGGTTAATGTTGTTTCTCTGGATCGACCGTAACGCCTCCAGGCTCTTTCATCTACAGCATCAGCAGCTAGCAAGCAATACCATGCGGAGACCACACTCAAGATTACTGGGTAAACTAAATAACTACGTGCTGTCTACGCGTTATTTATCTTAATTTGGGTATTTTGAGCTTTTTAAATTAACCACACTATATAGTGGTACCAATATACTTGTCCTCGTATAAGGAAAATGTGATATATTTAGGAATCAATGATTAATAAAAGTTATAAGATTAAGCTTTTGTATCTAATGTGTGTGTATTGTGAAGAAGAAAGTTTAACTTTTATCGCATGCGCTGCGGGTAGATTGGTTCGTTGATACAAGGTTTTTAAGACTATGATCAGTTTGCTCCAATCAATAAATGTTTTAAACAATAACAAAAAGCGATATTGTTTTGTGTTAATTTGGCATGTACTAATGTGTGTGTTAATGTCGCGGCGGCGTCGTCGCCCTTCGACAGACTGGTTGTCGGACTGGTATCGTTTGTTACTTGCACGTCTACCGCAGCGTCATCAGCGAGAAATCAAACCAGATTGGAACCGGGTTCGGGTAATTTTTGGCTTAGCTGTAAGGGTGTTGAATTTGTACAAATCACATTTGTCTCTAGTTCATTAAGACTTAATCATAGGTATCTTATCCAATAAAAAGTATAAGTTGCTAGTAATAATTCAGTGTGTTTTGTGTAATCAGAATTAGTAGACAGTCAAGTAGATTCTCTTTTACAATAATGTGTGTGTTTAATAAATGAGAAGAATAAAATAAAATGGAGTATCATTGAAATTCCCAACGATTCCATTCACAATATTAATTTCCGTATACAACTATTGTTTTATAATATTAATGATTTAAAATCATCTGGAATTTTAAGAAATAAAGTAGTGTCTAATATTACATAATAATTTACATTGACACCTATTGAAAAACAGCCGTGAGATACCGGCAGAGTAGAATAGTACCTCCCCTTGTGATTACTAACATGATTACTGTTTTCAGGTATTTAAACTACAAATTTACAAGTGAATAACACACATTTATTTCTTGCATTTTCTACTATAAATTTAAGTTACTATAAAAAACGTTGAAAATTTATATTATTAGGGAATTTTTTTATTATTATTTATATTATAACAAGGCGAGTTAAGGTACATTCCAGTAAATATTGTATGACTGAATAACCACTCTAAAAAATAGAGCCCACAAAGATTGAAAATTTAATTGATTCAAGTGTGATCATATTTAAATACAGTTACATCTGCCGCCTAGATTAAGTAACTACTTTTTCTCAGGTAACTATTGGTCCTTTTCTTGGTATTAAAACACTGTGAATGGCGAAAGTGCAGCTCTGTACGTATTTGATTGAGGTCTTAAACAGATGCACAAGGCAAATATATATATTTTTTATTTTGCTTTTCAGTTTTTCAATTAAAATCTACGTACTATATATATATGTATATATATATCTACTACTATCCTTGTATGCATGGTTATCGACGTATACATATGAAAAATATATTTCTTAAATTATTATAAAAAAAATTATTTGAATTTATTTAAAAAAAATATATTAACTCTCTAGGGGGACTATTTTTTAATTTTGCGATGTGGAAACTAGACCTCGTAATAGGGTTGTTGACTCTATTTAAAAAAATACGAAGAAATTTCATTAAGCGCCTACAAATTTTAGGTAGTATTACCTAAAGAGGTTGAATTATCTATCTGCCGCAAGAATAAACAATGTGTTTAAAAATGTGTCAAATTAATTAAATTCACTTGTAATCAAAGTAATTTGTACTTCAATGGTGGCTCTAGCGTAGTGTATGACGCTTTATTTGAATCATCACATTACATAAACCAGTATATTAGAAGAATAAATACGGTGAGTATTCTTAGTCTGGGTCTATATTATACCTGCTGTATAAATGCAAATTTTGATACTTCATAGTGCAATTAGTACCAAACATTAAACAAAACAATCATATACTCGTAAATAAATAATAAATGACGCCTCAGGAGTTAAGCGCATAGACGTGTAGAACACTGTCTTGCATCTCAGCCAGTAATGTTGAGTCCGCTCTCCGCGCAGCTTGCTCGCTACTGTTGATGCAGTGGATGCGCAGCTCTATGACCGCGTGACAGCGGCATTGACGACCACAGTCCTGCACATAGCAGAACATACTGCATTAGTTCACAATTACGAACATCCAAAAATGAGACAAAACAAATCTTGATAGTTACTTATCTCACCTTGACAGTTGAGAATGGCGGAAGCTGCTCGACTCATCACAGACTATTAGTTCAGGGACCACCCACGCTTCACCTGATAAAAACGCAAAAGTTAACACGCAAACAAACGGGTGAACTCTAGCGCATGCAAAAATTGCTCTGGCGTTGATATTTACGTGATGAACTCTTGACACTCAAGAGCCGATCCACTCAAGCTGAGTGATATTTAGACCGTGACTTCCTTTTACGACGTATAGGTTTACGAAATCCGGGGGGGATTTCGTAAACCTTCTAACTTCTAACCCCTTCTTCCCCTAAAGGAGTAAGAAAAAGGTAGTATCCAACTTTGTTAGAAACTTTTTTGTTTCTTGTATATCATGTAATTTCCAACAGATCTATTTTGAAATTTATAATATAAGCATTATTTAATCAAAATAGAAAATATTCAATTAGTGTTTTCGAAACTTCAGACAATCTCCAAACTAATAATAGAGTGCAACTACCAGCACCTAGAAATCTCTATAGAAAGAAGACTGTACTGTTTGTAGAAGCACAGCAGTTCAATAAGCTGCCTAACACCAAAAAGGAGTCTTGGAATATAAATATGTTTGGGAATAGGTTGAAATTGTATTTGGAGTCGAGTAACGGCTAATTTGTATATTATTTATTATTACTGTAACATTTCATTGTAAATGAATGTAGATTCGTATGAGAATAAAGATATAACCCAAACTTTGAACTATTAGGGGGTAAAAAGGGGTATGAAATTTTGTATGACGAAAAAAATATCGGCATTTCGGCTTGGAAATTTTCAATTGAAATGTAGTCATAAAAAAGTAAGTAAACACGTGTTTCACAATTTTTTGTTTATTAAAATACTAACAGGATGATGATGTGATGATGGCGATAGGGTTATGAATGTATTTTTCAGAACTAAACTCGTGCTCGACTTACTATGTACTCTGTATTATATATTTATAGAATGATATCTCTGAGCTTTCAAAACACATTCCGACGGATAACAACACTGTCACGCGCACAACTGAGATGAGTCTTAGACTGCAAAGATTGATAGAGGGTGCTTGAGGGCTAATAGGGGGTGGCAAAGTTTGTCTGTTGTCGTAGTTTGCCAACTTAATAAAAAGCACTAATTTTTTTACATAATAATATACAGTTAAAGTAAAAATAAATTGGTGATATAGTAGCTGTATGCTTGTATAGAAAATATTTTAAAGCTATTATAAAAAAATCTATTATACTCCAAACTTAAATAGTTCTTTATTAAAATAAATAAGACACCACCTGTTTATATTAACAACTCTCATATGTGCATAAAGAAGGTTTGCAAGTGGCAGGGGTTCCAAAATTGTGGCTAATCCTGAATCAACTAATAAAAATTGAACTTCTATATGCCAATCTTTATGGTATCACGGATATTGAAAGGGCAAAGGAAATATTAAAGCGGGATGAAAACCACACCTTTTACTATGTGCCCGTACGAAGTCGGGATGAGCTGCTATTATCATATCTTATTTATATAAAAGCTTTATATAAAAGCTAAGATTAGTTTTAAAGCAACAATGTTTTTATAGGGTCAATGCACGATTTCTATTACATATTATATAATATATAAATGTATATAATAGTAAGTAGTATCATCATAATCTGATGATTCTTAGCGGCTTAATTCTGTAGAGTGTCAATAACTTTGTAAAAGGTAAAGGACTATGGCCTCTATATGGTATGTTATATTTTTATAGTACTATACTAAATTCTATAAAGATAAGAAGAACTTGATGCTAATTCAATAGGAAGGTCCAAGAATAAAAGTCAGAACACAAAAATCTTTGCCTTTATGTCGATGCTAAGTACCTTACAGTCTAATGTGAAACTGTTTTATTTTACACGTCTTCGAAAGTTAGGAGCTAGAAGATGTTGATACAGATTATCTTTGTTTTTGTTTACACCGCAGGAATCGTAGTTGGGCAGTTTGCATTGTTTTTATTTTGTGCTGCTAACTTTTGCATCGTAACATTTGGGCCTGATTTAATAAAAAACATTTTGAAATGACAAAATGACTCTATTGAACTAACTGCTTAAAAAAAACTGTTTTACGCAGATGACAGCAAAAAACACCGCCGAAAACATAACTGATAAGAAGACCAATTGTTTAAATTTTGACAATAAAAGTTATCGAATCCAGATTGTCACATTTTTATAACAAATTATCTTAAATGAAAGACGTAATTTCTGAAAAACGTTTTTTCGTTTCGTTGCACTTTCATATTCTTGTAAGCGGCCAACTTACTTAAGGAGGTGCTCAAGCTTTTTTTATTCATGTAATATTTAGTAAGTAGTGAATAATAAATAAAACAACGTACCGGCAGATGATCTGACTAAAACCGTAGGATCGCGCTGGACACAGACCGCATACAACTGGGCCTATTGGAGATTACTTAGGGAGGCCTGCAGTGGAGTCCAGGAGTGGACGTCTTATGGCTAATATGAAATTATTTAGATTAGCAGATAAGAATACACTCCACGTAATAGTAAGCTTCACCACGCTCGTAACATTACTGTTATATCATTAGCGCGTTGTCAACCTTGTCACTTGAAGTCGTAATTTCAAGTTGTAATTTAATTGCCTCTCTCACTCTGTCACGGAGCACTGCAGTGCGAACACAATTTTTGTTTTCGTAGAAAGAGTGAGGTACGAATAGAGATGATTTTTGTATCAGGTCTCATGTGAACTAACATCTGTGAAAAAAAAGTCAGTTATTGATGTGTCTTTCCCTATTACTTGATTTTTAGAGAATCTCTTGTTTTATTATTCATTTATTTGTGTTTATATATTATTTATTTGTGCACTTTACCCCTAAAATAAAATCATGTTACACAAAAAGGGATCAAGCGTGCAGCTGATGTTTTTTCAAAAGAATCACATTGTGCATCATTTAATACCGAAATTCAGTTGCATTCAGCCTTTGTTAAAAACCCTTAGCTTTTGTTACAAACTCGAGTCGACCCTATTATTATTTGGGAAAATGCAGTGCTTGTTCAGGGTCGCCAGATGCGCACGATGAGATTTCTGTTGCTGCTTTATTTCAATACTAGCAAAGGGGTCAATCTAGATTAAAATTCCCCCTGAATTTAAAACCTTTATAAGCTTCATTGAATGGACATTATTACACTCGCGTGGACAAATAATAATGGAGTGTAATGTCGCTGTTTGTTTTGATTATGTTCGTATAATAATTGAATAAGTGTATTCTTATTGAAATATTTACTATATAAGTAATACCTACTCTTTGAAAAGATAAAGTTTGTTGTTGGAAATGCACCAGAACAAAATGACGAATTGCATGATATTTGCTCCATCAATGTTATTTAGTAAAAATAATTCATATAATTATCCCTATCGAATGTTACTATAATACATGCATATTTTTTTAGGTTTGGGGATTCGATAACTGGTAAAGGTTATTGGTTGAATTATGCACTCTTTCCTATTTTCAATGTTAAGTGCTTCTACTTCCATCCAAGTGATAAAGCGCCATTAGATGGCTTATAAATTTATGAATTTTCAAGAGTTTTCAACTTGTTTTACACGTATTTTTTCTTAGGTACCTTCTGGCCATGTCGGCTCCATCGTCAGGGATCAAAGTCAGGTTAAGGTCATTCAAAGCACAAACATTTGGCTCCGTACGGATTGGATCATTAAAATGACCATTTTTATAAGATTTCTATAAAACAGGTAAATTGTGTAAAGGATCTGGTCAGAAAGATCATAAAACACATTGACATCAGGCGGGCGCTTATATAACTGAAGTTATTTTTAATCTATATCTATCGCATCCATGCATTGGTGGTCTTATAAGTTTTCTATTGATAGTTCTGTGTGTAATATGTATTACTCAAATTTCAAATAACACATATAACGGTTTGGTTTTATGATGTTTCTGGAAGCATACAAATTTTCCCTGTTTTATATCGAAAATAAAAAACTGTCCCTATAATTGAATGCAGAGAACAATCAACCAATGTACTGGGACGAGTAATTTGAACTTATGCACGAGATTTTCAGTCATGACTACGCAATCGCAGAGTATAGGATATTAAATGTTTCGTCATAATCATCGTCATTTCAGCGACAGAAAGTCCTCTGTTGGGCATAGGCCTTCCCAACCTAAGGGGGATTCTTACTTAACCAATAGCTATATCTATTCAGCTGTCGGCATCTCGCGCCCGTAATTATTGCACTGATCATCCTGCAACATAACTCTTAACATGTGTCATTTTTCAACTGGCGGTAGTTTTCTAGTATAAAATTCTAAATTTGTTAAATTATTGACCAACTATTTAATCACAAATCTAGATCGTGTATGTCTATCGAGATATTATTAATAAATTTGTATTCATATATATATTTTTTTAATTATTGGAACCATTTATTCGATGTCAACAAAATCTGCAAATGAACGAAAATAAAGCGCGTGTTCTATTTGCGAATTATCAATGTCAATATCAGCAGGCGCAATGTGATTGACAGCTCATAAAAAAACCATACAAATTCGTACTACAGTCCATATACCGTTTTATTATATTTATCGTGTTCTCAATGCAAATTCTAAAGTAAATTTAGCGAGCATTATATTAAACGAATGGCAGTCAGCCCAAATTTACTTTCTATGGGAAAAGCTAATGAAGTATAAAGTATTTTTAAAATATTTTGGCGCCCAATTTTCTCATTTTCTCCTCATATACAAACATTTTCCGAGCATTTGGCTCGGTCGTTAAGAATCCGAGTCAGATAGACCAAGTCAAACAAAAATGCACATGGCATTTAAATGCGTGCTGATGCGTGCTGATAAAAAATGAACCTTATGAAATAAGGTAAGGTTCTTGTATATCGGAATAGGGTACTATTAATGTACAAAAAATGTATATTATATTGACTATTTTGCTATTCATTAGTTATCGACAAAAACGTAGTAATCAGTAGTGCCCAATTAAAATACAACAATTTAACAAAATATTGAACTAACAGCTCGAAGTATAAGATCCTAAAAAACCTAGCAATGCTGCTGCAATCTTTTCAATTTGAAAACAAATATCTAGGTTACCAACTACCTACATGGTCTATGAGATGGTCTTCACCTTGGTTAACTATTAGTACGTCTGTATAAAGTTTAAACCTTTAAAGTCTAAAATATTTGCGATCCGCCATGACACAGAATTGATTATCTGGATTGGCTACGATTTCTATAGAACACAAGGATTACGACAGTATATATGTTTTAAATGTTGTTAAAGTTTTGGAAAACAAAAAGTACAAAGAAAACGATTTATTAATTACGACGCAGATAGTATTTAATAGTTTTTCTCCGAAAAACTGTTTTATTAATGATTTCATTATTCAAAGAAATAACTGTTTTATTTTGTAGTAACATAATTGTTTTTTTTATTACCTATAAAATTTTAAAACAAATCTTTTGTTGTGTTTTTAATCGCAGAAACCGCAACTTAAATAAATATTTTATGAACGGATCGATTGACCTCTATAAACTTAATGCTTGGTCCTAGGTATAGGTACCTTCTACCTAGGTATAGGTACTCCTTTAAAAGGCCCAATAGACTTACATAAACACTTGAATTCTAATATTCAAGTCAGTCTATTGGGCTCGGCCTTCTGAAAAGGTAGGTATAATACCGCATTATTTATGTAGGTAACATTCCTTAACAAAACTTGCTCATGAATTATATGGTTGTGTATATATAAAGGGAGGCGAAAATTATCTTTTCTCGGAGCAGCGAAATTGTTAGATCCGGCCATGGTTGTTTAGAGTTATTATTCAGGTTACAATAATGACTCGAGTGTACTTTCATTAGTCTTGTATTATTATTACCCTCATTAAAATATATAAATTCAAGTTAATATAATAAACTTTTAAAGTTTATTATATTAACTTGAATTTATAATTAGAAAAGCAAGAAATAACTGTGAGTTATTCACTTGTACGTTCTTGATCAGATATGTGATATACGTCTACAGTTTAAATACCTGAATAAAACAAAGAAAATCCACCAAACATCTGCATATTTATAGACAGTATTCATCTAATAGGCGTATGAAAAAAATTGCCATTAAAGAAAATGTTTAAATATCGTTGCCAGAGCTCGTTATTATTTGTTCAAAGATACAATATAGTTTGTTGAATTATATTAAGGACTCACATTCATATTTGTTATGCAACTATATATAACTCCATACCAATAAAACTTACTTATAACTTTTGTATATCAATTAAAAATATTATTTATAGAATCAAAACCCGACAAATAGCGATTACAAAATTAATACGAATTATAATCTGATAAACAGCGATGAGACAATCGAAATTAATCGAAAGAAAAAGTTTTTGTTGCTTTTATAATTTCAAAGGCGTTAGGTATTAAATAATAAAAAACACAAATAGTAAAAATTCAATGTTTTCATTTTTTTCTTTCTATACACAAAATTACCAAGCTGAATGCCAAATTTCAGATCTCTAGCTTATCTGGTCTGGTTAGAATTTTGATTTATTGGTCAGTCAATCAGTCAGATTTTTGGACGTTAATATCTAAATAACTCTATGAGCATGAGTGTTTATGCAAAATGGGACACTTACTAAACTGAGAGGTCTAAATAACTGTACTAAATTTTGTGTTTATCTAAAGTAACTTTTGAGTTATTAAGGGGTAAAAAGTGGATTCTGACGGTTCGTGTACAAATTCACACGGCTGCTGCATCGCCGATTATTTTTTTTAACTTGCCTGACACGCTTCCGCGTGTCTTGATCCAAAACACCCACCCCCTTGCTTCTCCATCTCAGGATGGTATCCCCGTCGCTTAAGCTGCCCTGCGCGGCATTTATGGGCGAAATTACCCCTTTCTTGGGAAGTCCTATGTTCAGCAGTCGACTTCTGATATATATACCGCTATCTGTCGGTTCTACTACTATATAGTATTATTAATTTAAAAAAATAATAAAACCAAATTAAGATAAGTAACGCATAGACAGCACGTAGTTATTCAGTTCACCCAGTATTCTTGAGTGTGGTCTCCGCATGGTATTGCTTGCTAGCTGCTGATGCTGTAGATGATAGAGCCTGGAGGTGTTACGGTCGATCCAAAAGGGACTACATCAATCATGGGACTTCTCTCAACCTGAAACTGCATGCTATCTGAAGATGTCGTAGATATTAGATCCTGGAGGTCACGTGACGATGGATCATACGCATCAAAAGTAATTTTGAGACTTTTATTTACGCGTCGCTGCACATTCATTGCTGATAATGTTTAAAGGTGGTGAGACGGTAGAACTTGCGCAACAACATTAACCTTAAGAGTTCTCTCCTCGCGACGTTGGTGGCTGGCTGCTGTTGCTGTAGATGATGGAGCCGCGGCAGCAGTAACCATGCGTCTTCTCGGATAGGACGGACGGATAGGTGGTATTCCACCTATGCGTTGGGCAGAGAGTTTACGGTATTCCGTATGATAGCAGTAATGTTGAGTCTTCTCTCCACTTGACGCTGCTTGCACGCTGCTGATGCTGTAGATGATCGGAGCTGTAGGTGGCGTGACGGTGGAACACCGCGTTGCAGCAATAAATTTGAATGTTATCTGCAGCCAACCCTGCTTGCTCACTGCTTGCTTGCTGGTGATATGTAGGTGTACAACCGCGAGCTAGCGGTAATTGCGACCACATCTGCAACATCCTGAGAAAAACAGTACAACCAGCATAGATTCACAATTACAAGTAACTAGCACCGTCACGCGTACGTTTTATATAATAGTCGAAAAGATTGACCATCGAAGTATTCACCATTAGGTGACCTACCTACTTAATATTATATTTATTATAAGTACATAATTACATTAAGGCGATACACACATTGCAGTAGTTATTTGCAAGCACTTTGTACATACAACTGGCTGATCATTTGGTTTTACTAGTCACGTAATTTTTGCACTACAGATTATTAGTTTTTCTGCGCTAGTACCGCGAAAAATATCCAGGTAGAGGGGCACCATCTCGATTTGTATTGAAAAGGTTTGTGGACAATTTATTAGATTAATGACGTCATGATTATCGCTGCCAGCAACCACCAGCAGTGGATAAGACGTCAACGATGACGAACTCAACATTCCGATCTACTTGGTGGTGTTCTCAAATGTATCTAGTTCAACAAATGTAGAAATATATCACGTTAAACAAAACAATGACGCACAATGCAAAGCATTATGCATTATTTTAATATCTAAATTCAATTGCATACAGTTTTCATGCATTTCATTCACCCTTAGCTTCTGTTCTAAACTTGAATCATCCTTATGATTTTCTAATAAAATAGTATTTAATCAGTATCTGCACCAAATGTGATCGGTAAGAATACTATTGTTACTTTATCTGAATACCATCAAAGGGGCTAATCTAGATTCGAGTTTCAATAGTACCTCACACTGCACCTAGTGTCATAAGACTAAGGTACCAGAATCGACAGAAGGCAGTAGTATACCCATCCGTAAGAGTTGAGCTTAAATTCACAAGGCCGAAATGGGCAGCAGCATCCCCTTTGCAAATTGCTAACACGCTTGCCTAGCGCGGCAATTATGGATAGAAAACCTTCTTTTTTGGAGTGACCTACAATCATAAACATACCATATATAACTATGAGAATCATACGTGCATGAAATTGTGAAACTTCACTTCACTTTACTTAAATTCTCCACAATTCAAGCCTAGAACAAAGCTAAACGGCTATAAACTGGAGTTACTGTAAGCAATGACTAATTTAAATATTTTCGAAATCTTTTTTAAACAGTTTTTGGTTACTGTGTATTCTTTGATCTAACTTGAGAGGTCGAATATTTAATATTATAATTTAAGCTTTTTATATGATAAGCAACTATAACTATACTATTTAAGATAGTAAAACGTCTGTCAGGTAATGCTCATAAAAGTTAAATAGAATTATTTAAAACTAAATTTATATTAATTATAACAAAATGAGTTCCTTTTATGATTGGAAGCTATATCGCTTGGTAGGAAAGGGACTGCACGCGTTCGCTGGGGAACAATGTGTACTGCTCTACGAAAGAAGTGTGTATGAAGTGTATCTGATTGTAGAGTGCCAGTAAGAGTCGTCTAAAATGTGACGTGGCTTACGGTGACGGATGAGGAGCCGCAGACATGGTCCGTCCAACTTTTATATCCAGATCCACAATAAGACGAAAACTAATTTAAGGTGATGTCTGATAGATAAATACTTGGATATATTCTAATTAATTTACGTATTAGGCACATTAATAGATTGTGAGTTTATAAATACAGACATGAACATGATAGATTTAGTTCATGATTTAGTGCCGTGTAATATACTAATTAGGGTTATTATTAAACTAATTAGATTATTATTTTTTTTCTATAAATTAATGTGAGGTCAAATAGAAAACCTATGGTTACTCAGCCAAAGCCGTTCTGTCGCTTCTTTCAGGAACCTTCAAAATAAAATAGTGTCTTTATGCACTTCACTACCAAGAACAGTCTTAGGTCTAAACTCCTCAGTGCCTTCAATAAGTAACGCTTTAAATGTTTGTGTAAAGTACTCGTATAACTTACGAGTATATATAACAAACAAAACTCTTAGTGTTTGAAATCAAGCATCTGTAATTTACTCAAGTAATTTTCATTCCAAAGAGACAATTGATACAATTGCTAACCTTATCCGTTGCCAGCCAGCCACGATCGTAGCTGTAGCATTGCTACGAGGATACTACGAAATGCTATGGGTGAAACAAACATATGATGTACATTATTCTTTATGCTTATGTACCATCGGGGTAGGTAGAGATTATGGAACTCTACTTGATACAATCTTAATACACCCCTTTTGCTTCCTTTCTTTCCAAAAATGTAACATGCCTCGATGTCTAGGGTTAAGGATTATATTAGGATTAAGATTTTGTAACAAGTATAGCACACCTCATTTATGTCGTATTTAAGCTATGTCAGTTAGATGATCGTAAGATTTAATACCGCAACATGGCAAAAGATTAGTTAAGTTATTCATTTCCAATTATTGTTATTATCCGTTGATTTAACTGCTTGAACTGCTTGAAGCTGATATTTATTTTTCTTCTCGTAGGGATCTCTGTATTTTAGTATCAAAATTTTTTACTTTGCTGACGTACTCCATGATAAATAACCAAGTATCTTTATCCATTTTCTTAGAAAAAGTACTTCTACTCTGAAGCATGGTCATTACGTGGTATTTTTAAAAAAGCGTTAATAATAATCTGTGTCCCCATTGCTAACAATTATTTGCATAATTTGAACTAATTTTAGAGATAAATCAATCAAACAGATTCAAAAATATAATAGGTCTAAGGTTTTTAAAATGATCTTATTATCTGCGTAACCTTCAAAATGACTTTTTTCTTTCATAAATCTATTCTAAAAGCAATAACAAGCTACACAAAAATAATTGGCGAAGTCAATCCACCGATAAAGCGTGATGCCGTGATCCGCGGAAATAGGGATTCATTTATATGATTAATATTTCTTTTTATAGTTCATATCAAGCACGTTTCAACAAATCATGTTACATAATATTTTTTTTATCCTATATTCAAAATATATAGTTATTATTACGTAATATTTTATTTTATTGTGAGGTAGGTAGATAATTCTTTATTTTTAACACTAATATTTATTATACTAAATTACAAAATTTGTGTAATTTAATATACCGGCCGTAGGACACCGGTGGAGTAGAAAAGTACCTCCCTCTGTACCAGGTGTCCTAAAAGGTGACTAGCGTACCGAAACCGATAGATGGCATGTATATCAAACAAGGAGAGTAATAAATAACAGAGAACAGCAAGAAATAGTACAGGGCGGAAATGGGCAGCAACGTCCTCGTCGCAAGCAGCTTTCTGCGATTGCCACCATGCCTGCAAAAATCCCCCTATCTTGGGGAGGCCTATATCCAACAGTTGACTTTCTTTAGCTGATGTGATGATGATTGTACAAGTTTCTTCAAATAGTGTTGCATAAAACAAATATATTACGCAGCTCTAATCAGTTTTGGTTGACTTGTTTCTTTATTGTCTACCATAAATAAGAAC
>JACJUM010003259.1:3719843-3743318 GCA_020976665.1 Heortia vitessoides | reverse complement strand
TCATGATGGCTGCCATACATCCGCCAGGTTATTCACAAATTTGCATTGCATGCTGTTTCAGACCTCAATCAAGTTTTCCTTCACATTTATTTTCAACTAAGAAATTAACCAATAATTATTTGTGAAACAGTAGGCGTTACTCAGTATCGGCGCCGGAAATGGCCTGTGAGATCGCTGTATTTTAATTGGATCGTAAGGATAAAATCTTGATCTACGTCCATTGAATTATCAGCTTTAGTACGCTCTATCATTTAAAGTTATTATTCAGATAACACGAATGCTTCGAATGTTGATTTTCGTCTTGTATTATTACTATAATTTACCCATACCCTTGTGTCTAGACCGGACACTACATTTATCAGTCATGTTCCCATGCGAAACGCGTTTTGGTAATAATAATAATAATATTCTTTATTGTACACACCATAAGTAACACTTTCAAACAACATAGAAAAATATACAACAGTACAGTACAATTGGCGGCCTTATCACATAGAGCGATCTCTTCCAGGCAACGTCTGGACAGTTTGAGGTGTATAATAAATTAAACTTATGTATAAATATAAACAATCAACATATATAAAGGAAAACCTCTACCAACACACACACACACACACACACACGCACACTCTTTTTCTCATGATAATTTCTCATGATATATATTCCGACGGGTCTGATGGCACAGATCGTAGTAATCCTATCTTGTGCGCAGAGGTCGTAGATTCGATTAATATTTGTCCTGGGTGGGTCAATTACTCATATGATGATATTTGTGTTTGCTCTGTGTCTGGGTGTTTAGTTTCGTATTTAGTATTATATTTGTGATTACTCTGTTGTCTGATGTCCGTAACACAAGTGCTTTAGTTGTTGTAAGTTGTAACAACTCTTTCATCATGCAATAGACAATAAATGTTTCAATTATTTAAGTATATCAATGCGTCATTTAAACCGTATTGTATGTAATGGTAATATTAATAATGCAGTGTTTATCTTAAATAAATAGGCTTAGTCACTTCTCCTCGACTGCAATTTTAACATTTTACTTTCTTTTTTAACGTGAGATATACGTAAATCCAATAGTGAATGTTTTTTTAGTGGTATTAACTTTTTATTTAGAAATTTACTGCAGCCACTGAATATACAATAAATATGTTCCAAAAAGTTTTTAATATATTAATATATTACTGTTTTAATATATTACTGTTTGTGTCGTCTGTATACTAGAACACATGATGCTAAGTGATCAGTGCCGCTCATGCTTCTATAAAAAGGTTAAATTTTGCTCTTGAAGTATCCTAAGTCATAATGTAACCAAATCGTTCAGTATTTTACAGATATTTATACGTACGTGAACTCTCGTCCGCTACTTACCGGGTATAGTGCACTTCAGATTTCCATTGGCACAAACTTTAAAAGATAATTATATCTCGTTGTAAAGCCGTTATAAAAGTAATTTTATTACGGTTAGTTTAATTTTTAAGTAATTCTTTTATTAATTTGGCAGTGTAAAAAATAGAACTTATATAAATAAATTTTTGTGTTGTGCACTTGTGATTTTGCCAAGCGGTTTAGCTTTAAAAGAAAGAATCATTATAATTGCTATTTTGCTTTGCACCAGCTATTTATACTCGTGGCCGTAGCATTTCGGATATGTTCATAATATTATGAGCAAAGGTCAAAAAGATTCTCGTAGCAATACTGCTACGAGAATCTTTTTATTCAATAAATATTTTTTATTCAACGAGGACTAACCACAAGCACATTTCGATGGTAAAAAACTGCCACTTCGAAGTGCGAAGAAGTACGATGCGTAATTTGTCACATAACAAATCTGTTATTACCATTCCAAAACTAAAGTGCTATCATAGGATGTGTGTCTTAAAGTAAGCGAGTTCATTACGCGATTTATCCAAATAGTGCCTACAAGAAAGACTGTTGTGACCAGGTCGGCTTTACAGAGCTTCTATTAACGGCTCCTTTATAAAAAAAAAACAGTTGAAACGTTTCGATATCAAGCGTAGAGACTCAAAAAGTGCCATTGATAAATAAAAAAATAACAGAAAATATTTATGAATTTCTTTACTTTGGCCATCATTGATAAATAAAAAAAATATTCCTTGACTTTACCTTCGCTATATTATAAATGGTGATAAATTTGTGAGTATGCCTGTATGTTGGCTCTTTTACATTAATTTAATGAAATTAATTAAATATCAAAATAATGTAAAGGCTAAGTATACATTGGAAAATTTACGTAAATGATAGAAAATGATTTTATTATATATACTCGGATATATATAGACTACTCAAAGCCCTAATTATGCGCAGGTGAAGTCACGGTAGAGTCGATTCAGAAAAAAGTGATTGAATCTGTTTCGAATTTACACTAACCTTGGCAATTAATGTTTCAGTTTCCCTAAATGAATTTTGGCGGACAAAGGATGAAAAAGGCGCTGGTTGTTGATGAGCTATCATTCAAAGGGCAGGAAATTAGAAATGTAGAGGGCGGAAACAGCCATATCGTACCCAAGTAATTGACTGAGCCCATGCTCTTAATTAAGGGCAAAGATCAATATAAAGGCGTTTAATTGACCCTCCTCAGATTTCGCTTGTAGTTATACCTTAGACGCCAGAAAAGAATATTTTTATTTGTATCTTTGGACCTTAATAAGTACTGACTTGTATCTTTACTTATTAAAGCTAATTATAGCTTTATATTTAAGCTAACGAGTTTGCTTGATTCATTAAAATTCATTTTTGTGTAGAATAATTAAGTTTTTGATTTTACTTGTTGCAATTTGTTGAAATAAAAATTTTATCTTGCATAGTTCAATTTAAGGTAAATCTCTATACGTTTTTATAATACAGCCTATTTAAATTGATAAATATGTGGCTGTTTAAGGTTTTAATTTTGGATTTACCTTTACTTTTTATGACGTAGGGGAGTACTAAGAAAGGATTTTTGTATATTATATTCACACTAAAGGGGTAGAAATTATGTATGAAACTTTGCTAATTTTGAAGTTAATGTAATGAAATTTAGTAAGAAAGTTAGATATTAATTAAAAACTAGGAATTACAAATAAAATTTTTATTAAATAATTATCTCTAAAGGGGGTAGAAGGGGGGAAAAGAGTAAAAGGGGAAGAAAATTAGCATAAAAGTAAAAAGAAACGGCGGAGAACGGAAACCGTACTAAATATTATATCAGTTCAATATTTTGGTCAATTTTGCTTCTTGCATTGAGGTCAATAATAATGTTAAAATGATCTATACTATCATTACATACATAACTACTATTATATAAGGCATATTATATTAAAATGCACCAACGACCACAAGTACATACATTTTAGTCATAAGCAAAAATTGTTTATTATTTAACTCTGTCATTCGAACATTCGCAAGCACCCTTCATCCCCATTCATTTGATTGTGGGGTTGTCAAAATGTAGTAGAAGGGTTGCCGTTGAATTACGATTTCTCCAGCAGGTAACATACTGATAGTATTCGTGGTCGAGCACACACGCTGGAGTAACAGTGACAAGTGATCTCGGTGTGAGTGACGTATTTTAAGAAGGAGCGTATTTTAAGAAGTGTGGTTTGGATTTGTGTTGATCACTAAATGTAAGTAATCAGTGTTTACTTCTATTTGCATTCGTATTTTAGTTAGTACATATATTTATTATGTTACTTTATGGATACTATCCATAAATATATTATTATATATATATACTATATGTATATATAGTATAATAATATACTGTTAATTGTAGGATAGTGCCTCGGCAGTAGCAATTAAAGCGCCCGACGCGAATTGCTTTTGCTAAAGGCAATAATTTGGTTAGTTTAGATTATACGTAAGATTAGAAGTAAACATGTTATTTGGCAAGTGATATTAGGTCAAAAAAATTTCGGCGTAAAGGCATACTGAACTAGAAATTACATTCAATGCAATTTTTTGATTTCATGAAACAATAAACTAAGTCAACATTTCTTCTCCTTATTATCTTGTTATGTTCGAGATGCAGAACGTACTTTTTTCTTTATATAATAT
Source organism: Heortia vitessoides (assembly GCA_020976665.1). Classification (NCBI taxonomy): domain Eukaryota; kingdom Metazoa; phylum Arthropoda; class Insecta; order Lepidoptera; family Crambidae; genus Heortia; species Heortia vitessoides. Next base: position 3,739,262 of record JACJUM010003259.1, on the reverse strand, counting down.
TATTTCTCCATTAGAATCCCACTGCTTAACACCAAATTTGTACAACTAAATTCGGGATGTAACAGGTTGTAATTAGCACCTCTGCAACTGAATTACAAACCCCACTCCAAAGAAATTCAGTAAATTGGCAACTTAAAGTTCTAATCATGCGTAGGCTAAATCACAGTAACAAAATAATACTTAGTTGTAATGAAGTTCTCGACCCTCTATTAAGTTTATCACTTGAGTTACAGGGATCAGCGCCCTCCATAAATTAATTAAATTTGCAAACTATGTACCAATAAATAGTTTTAAATTGATTACACAAGTTAATCTGTAAATGTGAGTTAAAGTATATATGTATAATCGTACAATAAAGGCTCAGTTTTACTTAGTTTATTATATTACTTAGTTAAGAGTTAGCAAGGTAAAACAGATTTGGCAATAAAGCGATTTAATGTGTTTTGAATTTAACATAAGTTGGGATGTTTCAGATTCTCAAAATGAATAACGACGGACATAACCTGGAAGAGACGCTAGTTGTTAATGCTCCCATTTTGGAAGGTCAGGTAATAGATAACGTAGAAGGCATAAATAGCCATATCGTACCCAGGTTATCTACTCAGGCCTTGCTCGTATTAAATTGCAAAGATACGCCCAAAGTAGTGGCTGAGGCCATTGCCATGTCAGCTTGCCAAGACTTGACTAAGCTAGAGAGTGCTAAGATGTGTAAAGAACACACAGGTGATGGCATATCCAAGGCTGGAAATAGCAAAGACATAAACGGTACGCCAAAAGTTTCAAAGAAAAAAAAGACAAACGCAAAGAAGAAAGGTGGACTCTTTGAGAAAAAAAAGTTATATGTAGCAGTCTCCAGTCAAGATAAACAAGTATTAAAAAAAATGTAACACAGGAGTCGCAGTATAAGTAATAGAGATGTCAGTACAACCTTTTTTGTTTTATTACAATCATATTACGAATGGGTTTAAAAGTCATTTGGTTATGTATATAAATTTTAATGAACTATTGCCTTATGTTATTATTTTTACTGTATATTGTCTGTCTAATAATAGTAAACTCCTTGTCTAGTCATAATGTGCTTTAAAATTGTTTAGAAGCCAGAGCCATTACAGTACTGTCAAATTAGTGTAGATAAGACTTTATTTTCGATGTTAGTTTGACACGGTACTTAAGATTTTCTATAAGTTTTCATAAGACTAATTAATGCATTTTATTTCATTTTTTTATTGTTTCTCATTTTTAACAACTTTTGTTGTACCTGACGCGACGTTCAATCTGCTACATTAATTACAGTGCTTATTTTATATTTGTACAGTAAGTAAGTAATACAATTTCTATTTATTTTATTATATTCGTCATACGACTATATTTCCGATTCAGTAGTATATAAAATCCGTGAGGTATCGGCAGAGTGAGTCAGTACCTTCCACTGCACCAGGTGTCGTAAGAGGTGACTAAGGTACCAGGATCGACAGATGACGGTATATCCATCCGAAACAGTGCAAACAGCTCATATACACAGGGTGGAGTTGGGTAGCAGTATTCCTGTCGCGAAAGTTGCGATCTTTGATTGCCAAAAGGCTTGTCCAGCGCGGCAATTATGGGCAAAAATCCTCCTTTCTTGGAAAAGCCTATTGTCCAGCAGTGGACTTACAATGGCTGGTATGATTATATGAAATCTTAACCCTTTAAAGTTGTCTGGAAGTGATCGCACCTAGCATTATGATGATGTCTAAGCAAAAGTGTCCACTTTGTTTTGTGTGTTGTTTGAGTTTTTTTATTATTTTATAAGCTGTGAAATAGATACAATAAAGTTTGTATGCAACTTATACCACTGTTTTTTATTTTCCGATAATTTTACAATGTTTTCTTAGTTTATACGCTATTTTTATATTTGAGCTAAGCTTTTAATATTTTTATTTAAATCAATTTCGTAGTTTATGCGCGGATGATTCACAAACATACATTCATATTTACAAATAATATATGTATTATTTATATCGAAGGTAAGTAAACGAAAGCTTTTTGAAAATTACCATCACTACAGTCATAATAAAAAAATAATTTTATAATTTTGAACCTTAGTGTTCCCATCCACGCAAAAGGCTTACAGTAAATTGTATTCCGCAAGGTAACAGAAACGTTGAATTAGAATTGAAAATACATAATGAACCGTGTTTTAAATCCGTTAAAAAGTTTACAAACGTGCAACAGAAGTTTTTTATTTTTACTTATAAAAACACTCTGCAAGTGTCATCACAAAAAATAGTGACTTAAGCTTTGGCAACTATTTTCTTGGTGAATATTAAATATTAGCTTTAAGTCAAGCTAAACGCCCAGGGTTAGCTGTGCCCGCGACTTCATACGCATGGAATAGTTGAAAACCTGTGTTACATCTTTACCTTATATAAACTTTGACATGTTTATTTATATCGAATCAATGGCTTGAAAAATAAGTTTCAAGTTTCTAGCTCCAAAAATAGCGATACTTCCATATACCTTTTCATCCCCCCTTTTGAACCCTCACAACCCTTTTTTCGAATAAAAAAATAGCCTATGTATATTCTCAGGGCTTAAAGATTGTACGTGCCAAATTTCATCAAAATCATTAGAGAGGTTAAAGCGGGAAAGCGTAAAAGACAGACAGAGTTACTTTCGCATTTATAATATTGGTTGGGAAAAGGGATTTATCAATCCGACTGTAAACATCTAAGCGAGCGAGGTCAGATTGTAGTGACGTAATATAAGAAATCAATGGAAGAAAAAGAATCAAATAGGCAAGGATTATTAAACAATATATCGAAGCAAAAAATGTATACTAGATGTTAGGTTTATTGAATTACTTTTACAAAGGTTGTCTACATTGGTACCTCATTCTCACTTATGTATTTCTACCGCCAAATAGCAGTGTTGGTATTGCTGTATTCCGGTTTGCAGAATGAGGTAGGCCACTGCCTACACTAAATTACTGGGCTATTATCCAGTACCATTCATGTTAAAAGAAAGAAAATTATGGGGTTATTTTAAATATATTCTATAAAACTTTCAATACGGCTTCAAATTGTGAACCTCTAAATAAGCCATATAATCATTTAATAAATTGTAATAAACATCAGATAGTAGAGGAATGTCACCTCGTAAAATGGTTACGTTTAAATTGATCGAAAGAATAAATATTTATATTTCAAATATTGAAATGCGCAAAAAAGATAAAAAAATATCTTTTACTTAGGTTTGTTTTTTACTGATCGTACCTTTACTCAAAGTCACTTTACATTTAATCAATTGAATCATCAATTTGAATGATAACAAAGCTTGTCGTAAAACTTCTTGGCAAACAAGAAAATAATCGGATTTAAATATTAAATATTTTCGAGTACTTCAATCGAGCTTTTAGAAGATTTAAAGAGAAAGTATTTTTTTATGTTAAGCGCATTTAAAAAAAGCTTGTTTTAAAATAAAAAATGTTAACGTTTCGTATTGTATGTGTCCTATTTTATAATATTAGGATTGACATTTTGTAACAAATATTGCATGTGAGCTATGTTAGTTAGATGATTACAAGTTTTACTTCAGTAACTTGAACATAACTTGAGTATTCGTAAGCGTGTATATGTAATTGATCCAAATAATTAATTTGCCTTTGAAACATAAAATCATCACAATTGCCATCCTTGTCTCTTGCCCGCTATCCACGCCCGTAGCTGTAGCATTTGATTATTGACCCAATTCTCGTAGTATTGCTACAAAATGTTTTGATCAACAAACTTATTTAATTTAATTATGCCTAACCGCAAATTTAATTACTCGCAATGACGGGACTTCTATTAGCGACTTCGGTAACATAACCTTCAGTTTTCTAAAAACAGTTAAAGCGTTTTGATAGATCGATCCAGAAACTTAAAATAGCAGGATACATATTATAAATTACCATTTATTTGGCTATATCATTGAATGAATGTTAATTTACTTTTTTACCTAAAAACCACGGATTAATTTCAATTAATAAAATTTATCAATAACAAGTTGATACATCAAAATACATCAAAAAACAACGCAAAAGAAGGGAAAAAGGAACGAGAGGGATCAAACAAGCGCTATTATTAATGTCACATATTGAACGTCGGTATCAGGCCCAACAAAAGTAGTGAACATAGGAAACAATAAAAAAGGAATAAAAATAAATAGAAAGCATTAGGCGTATCAGAACTAATAGAAAAACTCGAGTAACCTGGCGCTATGACCTGAAATAAAAGACTTACTAAGTCGAGAATATACCGAGTATCCACGAAATTAAATGAAAAATATTTGAATGGCTCGTAATTTAAATATAATTTACACATCATTCTTTATGTTATTTAGTACGTGCTTATTCAAAGATCACGAACATAGACCCACATATATTTATGTCATTATTAAACGGAAGCTTTTTAAATTTTCGTTACCGCCCGATCACGAATACCATCTAAATGGTACCAATTTGTAAAATTCTGACTAACAAATTCTGAATGAAGGGTGCTTGCGAATGTACCAATACTAGAGTAATATAATAATTTTTTTTGATAATGACTGAGATGTGTGTACAACATGTTTCCGTTGGATTTTTATAAAATACACCTTATATCGTATTAGCTAACCTGTGTAATCTCAATTACACTGTCATATGTTTATTATAAAAAAATATTGCGATTAGGAATCTAGTTAAGAACTATCATTAAACTTAAATAAAACCGTTTCAGTAGTTTAGTAGTTATACCAGACTAACTTTATGAGAGGAAATGTTTATAAATAAAGAAATACTCGTATGTATTTACAAATCTATAATATCGACGCGATTGCAACTCATATTAATAATATGTTTATCTAAGGCTCAAACGTGGAATATTACATTTTGAAATTGAAAGGCAAATTACTTGCCGACTAAAACCGACTCACTGGCTTCCCGCCTGCTATTTCATGCCTGTAGATTTCACATTTTATATTGTATCTCAATGGAACATTCCGGGAATTAAAAGTAGGTTTTGTCATTTAATTATTCGTTAGGATCTGACCTCACAGTCATATTTTAAAGCTTATGACAAGTTCAGAAGCTGACTCACACACTTACGCATTTATATTATTACTACAGATGGAAAACTAAAAGTCCTTGGATATCAAAATATTATGCTGGGAGTATGAATATATTTATTGTAGTCATTGATATGAAAGCATTAAAGTGGATTGTCATAAAACTTTGTTATAATACAGCTTAGACATCAGAGTGACGTAAAGGGCAATTTTGTCAAGATTTGTTTAAAATATGTTTTGTATTACTTAAAAAATGTTAACAGCATTTATTTGTATTATAAAACCTTTACGAATCACATCAATAATATACCCTGAAAGTTTCAATATGCGTCTGCAGAACAAAAGCCAGTAACAGTTATTATGTTGACTCTATTCCTAAGAGACGAAAAAATTCATAAAGCATCTACATATTTTTATCTATATATTCAACTATCCCTTTTCATTTCTTTTATTGCTTACAATATTGTGCAGAGTACATAGCAACTCCCTTTGTACTAGGTCCCACAAGAAGTGACTGAGGCACCGAAATCTATAGAGGCCGGCTGTGGCAAGCAAACAATACTCAGATTTGTTTTTCTTTATTCAAAAACAAGGCCGTATTTCTATACTAATATTATAAAGAAGAAAGATTTGTATTTTTATATGTAGCGAATAAACTGGACCGATTTTAATAAAAGTAGTAGAGTAACATAGGATTTATTAAAAAACCAGTCAAAGGTGTAAAAAAATTAGCCATAAAATGTCTTTCATAGCATACGCTGCAAAGAATATTAATAATAGGATAAAAATTGTTTGATAATATTATAGAATATATCAATATATCTACAAGAAACTTCATAAGACCATATGTCTAACTATTGTAGTTACGTCACTATAACTACTTTTTTACATATAACAAATTGATAGAAATGCCGATCAAAATCAGACCGTATTATCCATACCATTTATAATTTTTTATCCAAATAAATATTTAATATTCAAAACTGTCTTAAAACTTGATGATTGATTTTTGAATAATTGAAATCGGACATTCCATTTAAAAGATATCATGAAATTAAAATAAAAATACATGCAGGCGGCATCCGCCAAGCAGCGCATCGAGTTACTAACTCGACGAGAGCAATTGTATTTGGTACTTTCTCGAGTAGGATCTCCTGAAAATCAATACGCTTCGTTGCCACCTACAAATACCACAGCCCACTTAGTGTACAGGGAGGCCTTAAGATAAGCATACAATATTTTAAGTTAGGGATTCATGGTCGTTTTAATTAGCATGCGTATTACTTAAATATGTGTACCTATTTATGTCAACCCGTGCGAAGCAAAATAGATCCAAATAATCCGTGCTAAATATTGTATATTAGTAGCTTTCGTGGGGATGCCTCAACATGTCTCAACATGTCTTAACATGTTATGTGGAGATTATCAATATTATTATACGTCAACAGTACGCCGTATTGTGGTACCCGGTTCGTGTCAACGCACGATACAACAACAGTATCTTCCAAGTTTTAGTTACGATAAAACAAGCATGAGACGATATATAATTCCTTTTCTATAACGGAATAGTCAAGCAAATTGTCTGCTCATTGTGGCTATATACATACTCGTTTATTATAAAGAATACTATTTCGGACTTTTTATTGACATTTTATATTTATACTGATTAAGTACTTAGTACAAATATAAAGTTTTATAAAAAAAAAGAAGTAATTTTTAGCCGTGAGGTACCGGCAGAGTAGAATAGTACCTCCCCCTGTACCGGGTATCGTAAGAGGCGTTAGTGGTTTTTCCGAGATTAATTTGCTATTAGTTTTCATAAAGCCCCATTAATTGTATGTAAATAAGGCTGTTAGTTAATGAACTATCAAACCAAAATCTCTTCGTGAAAATCGCAGGTATCAGCTAGTCTACTATAAGTACAATACAATAGGAACATTTATGTACAAAATAATTGAAGCGTTAAATTATCTAGGAATCTAGTAAAACCAAAGAAATCAATAACAATAGGCCGATATTGTATAATCGTCCTACGTCATCCTTAAGCCGTATGCAGTATATGTGCAATGTTATCTTCTACGAGTATTATAGATGGTACAAATATACATCGATGCCTATTTTTACTTTCTCGGATGCAATTTAAAGGGTCTATTTGGTAATACTGGACCAAGAGGGGGTAAATCCCTTTATTCCTTGCCCTTACAGGTGGCACATAGCGTGCCCTAGTTCTGGTTTAAAATACTAGTTGGTCTCGCGTGAATTTCAATTTTGCCTAACTTTAACCTTACTACGAGGATATTTATTAACGCAGAGCTCGAAACTTGAGATCCAAAGTAAAATATTCCATCCACCATTTACAACATTTTTATATTTATGCTTCGCACTCATGAGTGAATAGCTTACAAAGTATATCTAAATAATCTAACAGAAAATACGTTTTTTTTTTTGTATATAGTTGTTGGCAAATGGAAGTACAGTCCATTACTACTAGCCTATGAATATAGTATTTATGTCATAAAATAATAAAGCTTGTAAAGTGTTAAAATAAGAATCTATTAAAAAAAAATTCTGTGCGTACCCGCAGATGATATCCCAATTTTAAGAATCATAGAAAATATATCTAATTTGACATTTTTAGAATAAACACTCCTTTTGGATTTTGACAGTGAATGAACAGGACTCACTCGTTTTACCTCACACAAAACAAACTTCCTCAAATTAAAGATGGTCTCTTTAAAACCATTTAAGTCACGATTACTTATATTCTTTGAAAACTACTAATTTTCTGTGATGAAGGTAAGATTTCCTAATATTCAATTTATAAGTGAGGCTCTTGAATTACATATTTATTTACATCATATAAATAAGAAGTGTATAGAATGTATCTTAAAAGTAATATCACATTTAACAAAAAAGGGACTGAAGGTGTTATTGCTTTTTCACAGGAGAATTGCATTCAGCATCATTTAATACCTAAATTTAGCTCTTAAGCTTGCGCCCTTAGCTATGTGTTCCGACATTGAACGACCCTATTATTATTTGGGATAAAGTAGTACTTAATCAGTGACAGCGCCAGATGCGCACAGTGAGATTACTGTTGTTTGTTTTTTTGAACACGATCAAAGGGGTCATTCTAGATTTAAGTTCACATTGAATTTTAAGCCGTTATTTTTATTTTTTTAAATATAATACATGGGTGGATAACTAATAATAGACAGTAGTGTTTCGCCTTGTACTTATGACGACGCTGATATGAGCAGATAACCCTCATCCTTTTGTCTGGATCAGACACTTTCTTTGCGAAATGAGTTCTCATTAAAAACAAGTCACCATTTAGTTAAGGTTTATTGCAATAATGCTTCATATTATAAGTACATGTATCGCCAACACAATATTTTAACGCTATGTGATTATTTTCAAGTAATGCATAGTGCATCCATTGAATACCTAGTTTTTTCTTTTGATATTTGTTTCGACCTTTGTTTAAGTCGAAATATCGGGGGGAAAAAAATCAGTCTCGGTGCGGTTATGGCGGTCAGAGTACTATTATTTATTTTTACGATCGAGGGGAAATTTAAATTGAAGGTTTTATATAATTTTTCATCGTCATCATATCAGCCACAAAACGACCACTGCTAGACATAGGCCTCCCCAAGTAATCTCCAATAGGACCGGTTGTATGCGGCCTGTGTCCAGCGCGATCCTGCGGTTTTAGTCAGATCGTCTATCTGCCTTGTGGGTGGACGTTCTAAGCTGCGCTTGCCGGTACGTAGTCTCCATTCCAGAACTTTACGACTCTATCAGCCATCGGTTCAGCGTACCAAATCTAATACTGATCTGATACTAATCCGTCGGGCAATGTCGGTAACTTTGGTTCTTTTACGAATCTTCTTTCTCATTCAATCGTGCAAGGAAACTCCGAGCATGCTTGTCCCTCCAAAGCTTGAGCTGCTTTCAGTTGGCCAATAAAGCCAATGATGAGAGAGCACGTTTCACTGCCATAGGTCTAATAGCTGGTAACAAACAGTTAGAAAGTTCTATTCATCAATAATGTTTTGTCAGTCATGAACTTCAGTAACTCGGTATGGTGACAATTAAATCCATCAATTTTATATTGATTGCCTTACAACTTGAGCTACAAAATATGTGTTCAGAAAATAGACTTTTGTTAATTTCGTTTTCTTCTTCACCTTCCCTTTTTTAACTTTTTGGGTAACAAAGTAAATCATCATATACATTTTCTTCGAAGACTTCGAGTTATATTATCGAGTGAATATGCTGACAGGTTTATTAAAATTAACCCTTTAATATAAAGTGATTTCTATAAAACTAATGGATGTAAGGGATAAGAAAATAGCCCTTACAAAAATATGGGCCTCCTATGATCACAACTTCAGCTAATCGAATTAATCTAACCTCAATGAATTCATCTTCACGTGATCATTATCATCATCATACCAGCCATTAAAAGTTTACTGTTGGAAATAGGCCTCAAGTAAGGGGATATGTTGCCCATAATTGCCACGCTGGCCAAGCATGTTGGCGATCGCAAAGCGCAGCTTTCGCGACGGAGAAGGTGCTGCCCATCCCCACCCTGTACATTTGAGCTTACTTTCTTGCATGGATATAGCGCCACCTGTCGGTTCTGGTACCTTAGTCGCCTCTTACGACACCTGGTACAGGGGGAGGTACTATTCTACTCTGCCGGTACATCACGGCTACCTCTTTACGGCGGCTTTCCACGTGATGCATTCCAACATTTCGTGTCACACTTAATATTAGTACGATAATGTCGAAGTACGAGCTATATGATACAAATACGTTTAACAAATGCCATAACGTGTCTGGTTTGAACAAAAGGATGACTAATACAAGTCCAGTAAGAGTACAGTCTATTTACCAGTGTCGCATTTATACAATAAACTTTAAAATGTTGTTGAAACTTTAGTCTAGATTTTTATTGCTTTGATCGTAATAATCTAGAGCAATAATGGTGCTCTGAATTAGGCAAAAAGACTGAATAATTTTCTTTTTTAAGGTATTCGACCTAGTCCATGTCAAAATAAATAACAAAGTTTGAAGCTTTGAGTTGCATAAGACTGCTAACTTAACTGAAGTATTAAATCGATGCGTGCAGATTAACGCTGATCAGTACAGCTGTTAGAAAAAACAAGAGAAAATTGGACAATTCTTTTATCCTCAAAGATACTTTATGGTTACTGTGTCAACATCATCTTCACTAATCATATAGTGTATAAAGGACGTCCAATGTGGGACATAGGCCTCCAAAAGTCACTTTCAATAGAACCAATAGTACGCGTGCATCAAGCGCAATCCTGTGGTTCCAGTCAGATTGTCTGTCCACCATGTGGGTGGACCTCCCACGCTGTGCTTCCCGGTGCGTGGTTGCCAGGTGGATATCCTGGCCTCATCGAACGTCGGTTCCACGCGTTACATGCCCTTTCCGTTGTCCGAATAATTGCCAATACCTCCTACTTCCATCAAAACATTGTAATTGCTACAGTACTCCCACATAAGAAATGACTTGGCCTTGACATTGTATAATTTCTGTTCAGGACGGGGACCGGCTGATCAATCATGGCATACAGGGTCCACGAAGTGGGTAAAAAATAGATACCTATGTTGCTGGATTAACTGGAAGACGAGTATGTATTTGTTTAATTGTAAACGTGGTGCAGTCCATATATATTACTGATACTTCTCTTATTGTTTTTGTTAAAATAACTTATTATCATGACTCCTCATCGGGCGGGGGATAATGAGAACCACTTTGTCTATATGAAAACAATAAAAAAAACATGTATTTTATCGGTTTTAAAGTGCCTTAAAGAAATTTAAAAAAGGGAAGGATAACGGAGGTGATTTTTACATACTATATTTGTATCACGAGCACACATTTTTTCATGATTGCTAATTATAATTAAACATGTGTCACATATATAGGTAGTTGCTAGCTCACTTTGCGTAGGCAAGTGTTCGCCCCAAAAGCAGATATTTCAGGAATTCAAGACAAACACCCACTTCACACAATCTCATTTATTAATCACACACACATTGATTACATTGATTATAATATAATTTGAGAGTACTGACGGTATGTCATGTAGGTAGTTGAAAATAATCTTATTACGAACATCAAAGATGTTCAGAGAAACATGCTGTACACGTATGACCTGAATTATATGTTAAGGAAGGAAGATGAATACAGAGAATATGCCTTATAGCTAAGTCGACAAATGCTCAACAATGCTTCCAACCCGATGTTGCTTGCTTGTTGATGACACAGCGGCACTGGCGGCCAGCAGCCTCTCCAACCTTCGCAGAGCAGAAACAAACGTTAGATTTGGTCGACGACCGCTCGGCGATCTAGCCGATGTTGATGACCATGATAATCTAGCTGAATAAAATATTTAATCGCTTTTGCAACATGTTCTCGTATGCTTACTAAGATTTTTATTATATTATATGTAAAATATTGTAAAATAAATAAGAATGGAGTTTATTAATGTACAATATTACATGTCAATGTTTCGATACATTCATGGGTGACGTTCAATAGTTTTTTTTTAATGAACTGTGGGAATAATAAATTTTTTTCAGGATTCATACGTGTGTGTAATTCATGGATTGTTTGCACCGACGCCGGTACCGGTTTTATTAGCGCCAACCACCAACACCACCTATGTAGTAGACATAGGTGGTGTTGGTGGAACCTTTATACCACCAGTGTTTTTTGCAGGTTCCTTTCAGATTAGTTTAAGGTGGGCCTAATAAAATTATCTCTGTGTTAGGTGGCTGCTACGATCCCTTGGATCATCAGGGTCGTCTGTATTATCTATAATTATGCATATATACTTATTGGAAATATTAATGTTATTGTTTATACATTTTAATTATTATTTCATTGACAATTTAAAAGTGCTTGTAATGAGCGTACTCGAATAAAGTATATATGACTTTGACTTAATACGAAATTTAAAAATATGATCATATATAGGTACGTAAACCGAAAAAATTTAGGAAGGAGGAAGGAGGTTTAATCTAGGTAGCTAAGTAGCTAGCATCCGCATAATTTAGGACAGGAAGAAGAAAAGATTGCGCAAGAGCAACTTACTTATTAGATGTATGTACTTATGACTGAAAGTTTATTCACTTGAAATAAAAGTGATTTGTAATTCGTCGTAGGCGCCTAGCGTAGTGTATGACGCTTTATTTGATACATTACATTAGAATCATTGTACAGACCACAAAACATGTTAATAACAAATAAGAACTAAGAACTAAAACTAAATTAGTATGTAAATAGGCACTCATAGGTAAAACAATATTGACAAAGATAAAAGAAACTCGAGCTAGAGTGACAGCGGTGGAAACACTTACAGCTAAGCTCCCGAATGTTCAGATCCGCGCACAACCCGGTATTGTTTTCCGATGCCGCGGCGTTGAATGCGCAGGTGGAACATCTTGCACCAACGGCACCGGCAGCCTGTATCTGCGCTAACCTTCGCACAGCAATAACAAATGTTACATTTGTTTGACGACCGCTCAGCGATCGATTAACAAACACAAGTTTATACTGAATAAAATCATAACCGCTTTTGCAACAAGCTTTAACTTAACAATACAACGAATACAGTTCAATATTACATAATAAATGAAAATGAATGTTTAAAATTGACAATGTTACATTGCTAATGGTTCGATGCGTTACAAACTCAGATGCACGTTGCTCATTACAAATTGTTCACTGGTTCTCTTGTGAATAAAACAAATAGTGATAATGATTAATTTTAAGTTATTAACGTGTATATCAATCAGAATTGACAAATAGATATTTGTAATTTAGATATATTTATCAGCTTTAGTTTTTGAATAGTTCAAAGATAAAGTTGAAAAAGTTCTTACTTAGCGTAACATTTATTGAAATTATTATAATTAATTGTATTGTTTTTAATTAATTATCAAATATTTAATGTTTTTGCAAGATTTGTTTATCATGTTGTATTGCTATATAATATTAATTGATGCTCTATAGTTAACAAACATAAAAGTGCATAATGTTAATTGCATAACACTAGTTGCAGAATTCTTAACTAAGTAGTGTTATAATTACATCCCTAATTCTTAGTTAGCAAGGCAACATACAACTAGATTATAGCTTTTAGATGATAAATAATGTTGAATATATGTTATTTCCGATTAGTATATGTGGAGCAATATTGAAAACGCATTCAAGAAACTATTATATCTAAATGCACGAAGATTCGAAAAGTTTCAGATCTCGGCTGAATTAACTGGAAATGCTGAGATAGTACAAGTAAGAGTTTGTACTGCGCCTCGTAAGTTACCTTTGGTCCTTGTTTATCTTGACTGGTGCCCTCTCCATATGACTCCTCTTCCTCAATGAGTCTACCTTTCTTCTTTGCATTTGTCCTTTTTCTTTCCTTAGGAACTTTTGGCGTGCAGTTTGCATCTATGATTTTTGCAGCCTTAGATATGCCATCACTTTCGGATTCAATACACATATTTTCAATCTCTAATTCGGGAATGATCTCGTCCTCTACTGTGTCTGTCCGTGTCTCTAATCTAGATACGTTTTGGCTGTTGATGCTCTCTAAGTTGCCAATTTCCTGACCTTCCATAGTGAGTGCATCAACAACCTGCATCTCATCCATTCTTTGTCCGTCATTGTTCATTTTGAAAATCTGAAAAATGTATTGACATATATTTAAATTCAAAACATATATTTATTCACTATTTTCCAAATCGGCTCTAAAGATACTAATTAAACACTGTTATACTTGTAATTTAGATTGAAGTTGTGTAAATTTTATGTCAAAAAGTGAGATATGAGATCCAATACAGAAGCAATTTTATATAAAGAAAAAAGTAGGTTTTGCATCCCGACATATACACGACAGTAAAAAGAATTGTACAATGTAAAATTGTTAAGTTTTAGTAAAACTAATTTAGTCATTTTTGCGTTAACTCATCCATTTTCAACATGTTTTTCTGTTTTTATATTAGTATAATAGAATATTCCTGCAACAAGGCGTGTAGGAATACTCAATATTGACATATTGATACTTCAGTGCAAAGCGGTCACCTAGTTAAAGTTTGGAAATTTCTAAGTTCTCTGGGGGTTGGAAAACTGCGTAACGACAATATTCCCATTGACTTTGACTTGAACTTATTAAGCCATTATTTTATCGACCCTTATTTAAATAAGACCATAAAATAAAATACTTTACGTTATCTTTCGAATCTTCCGACCTCTAACTGCCCTGAATGTCGGTTTATTGTATGTGATATAAAAAAGTGCATTGTGTTTGATACTTCTGATGTAGTCGGAAGTATATACCAGTAATATGATCTAGCCTATCCTGGATTAAATCCTTCTTAAAAACTTGGAGCTTTTCCATCTGCTTGGAAAGAAGCATATTATTCCTCTCCTTAAAAAGTCCAATGCAATTACGTTTTTTGATTATCGACCTATCTCTTTACTACCATTCCTTTCCAAAATCCTTGAATGCCTTGTTTATAAACAAGTTAATCCTTTTTTATACAAAAATGCCCTTATTAACATTACGAATGATATTAGGTCAGGCATGGAGGTTGGAAGTTTCACGGTTACCGCTTTGCTAGACTTTAATAATGCCTTAAACTCTGTTGATCTCGACATTCTGCTTAGCATATTCTGCGCACTATTAACATATCTCTATCAGTTAGCTACTAGTTATGTGTAGTTATCTGTTTGATCACCTGTAGTGTATATGCATTGAGAATGTATTATCAACTTGGTGTACTATCTCTGCGGGAGTGAACATTAAGAAAGATCAAAAAGTCTACTGGACGATGAAAACACAAAGTAACAAAAACAAAAGTTAAAGTTAATTAATTGCATAAAGAAAAACATGTTCATAAATCCGTTAATTATTATCATTATTAAATTTATCATTTTATTGAATCAAAAAATTGCATTGATTGCTTACCCCGATTGGGTCGCCTGCCTTTTCATTGATTTATTCGCCGAATAATTATTTTCCTCGCTTCTAAAACGTTCAACAGCCAATAGAATTAAGTTATTTGTTTAAAACTTGCTCTTCGAAGTTGCACATTATACTGTTTAGTATGAGCACGATTGTGAACAGAATAAAATGCTGACTACTTACTATTTATGATCGATGCAATCCAAACCGCATTAGCTCTTTATTGCAATGACGTCACTCACTCCGACGTGTGCGCTCGACCACGACTACTATCAGAATGTTACCTGCAGAGAAATCGTAATTCAACGGCAACCCATTTGTGCAATTTTGACAACCCTACGAAAGAATTAATACGAATGAAGGGAGCTTACGCATGTACGATAATACAAAGATGTATGTACAACGTGTTTATGTTGGATTTGAATAAAATACGCCGTATATTATGATATTTTAAGATTACTGAAGATGCAGTGTGACTCCTTTTAAAAAATTCACGGTGCTTTTATTCAATACTCTAGAAAAGTAATCATCCTGTTTGTTTGACTTTGAGTAGGTAGAATTATTTCGGAGAAATGTTATTTACTTTCGGTGGCATAGCGTACATGATCGGAGCAATATTAATTCTGTATTTGAGTACGATCAAAGGGGCTGTAATTAAGATTGAAGTTTCATCAGAATATTGAAACTTTAATAATAATTTGCACACCACATATCATACATTAACCCGATTCCACGAGAAGTCGCTTAAAGCACTTATGTTAGAGACATCTATCTACAGGATTCACATATATAATACTGAAACACACATTCTTCACACCCAAAGACATATAAATATTTTTCTTGATTGGGGAATCGAAACCCACGGCTCCTGGTGCATAAGCACGTAAATTGTACTTTCACTGGACTCGTATTAATAAAGGTCATCTTTTTATCTCACTATTTATTTAAAAAGTGTACATATATATTAAATAAGAAGAGACAAATAAATAATAACTAATTTGATTACATTCAATGCTGAATAAAGTTAGATTTAATTCCTAATAAACTTATACGCCTCAAAATAAAAAAGGTACAATGAGTTACTTAAAAACAAGGTTAGATATGTGAGCTTTGAGGTGCACAAAGTAATAGATCAACCTACAAAAATCTGTAAAATTTCACAGTTAATTTTGAACTCAATGGCTCGTACTTAAAGATTATTGTCACTAGCTAAATATTTGCAGATTTTGTAGGCTGTTGCTTTGTTACAGACTGGAAGTTCCCAATATAAAAAAAGATAGCTGATTTTATCGCTGAGGCACAATTTGAGGCGTCACAAAATATCACCAACTACGCAGACGTCATCAGAGCGTACG
The DNA here is from genome assembly GCA_020976665.1 of Heortia vitessoides. Classification (NCBI taxonomy): domain Eukaryota; kingdom Metazoa; phylum Arthropoda; class Insecta; order Lepidoptera; family Crambidae; genus Heortia; species Heortia vitessoides. Next base: position 3,722,830 of record JACJUM010003259.1, on the reverse strand, counting down.
AAAAGATACTAGCTTGCAACGCTCTTTACAATACCAAATCGCGAAATGATTCCCAAGGGAACACGTTTGGTGTATGTAGTGACTGATCTAGACAAAAGGGGGATGAGGGTCAATAGTACTAATACAAGCGAAATAAAAGTACATTCCAGTCATTTATGTAATGGGATAACAACCCTAATGATAGAGCGTACAAAGGTTGAAAATGTGATCGCTCAAATCAAGATTTGACCCTTTTGATCACACCCAAATACAGTAAATCTCACCGCACACATCCAGACCTGAAACTAAATGACGACTATCTCAGATAATAACGGGTCAACTTTCAAGGTTGAAATAAACAGTAAAGGGTAAAGATGCAGCTGCATACGAACGAACTTTGATTAAAGTCTTTAACGGGTTCACAGAACAAGTTTTCACGTATATGCTGGCACATAAAGGAAGTACATATGTTTGCTGGCCATCATCAAAGTATGGTCTTTTTTATTGTTACTTAGCTACTTGGTGTTGTATTTTACATAATGTTATCAGATATCTTATTTAGTAATTCCTTTGCAAATGAAAGAGTAGTGATCAAGCTATCAATTTTTTTTTAATTTATATTATTAATTTATCAAGTTGATATTCAAGCTATCAAAAATTTATTTACTTGAAAAGTGAATTAGGTGATATCTTTCCTATCTGTCAGATGATATTGATGCAACGTACTATATGCAGAATATATAAAAGGAAATCGAACATTTTAAAAGAATCATTTTGCCTTTAACAGGTTCACATGTCTCGAAAATCTTCTAAAAATGAAATGGCAACATGGATCACACGAATAACTTATATTAACGGGAATAAATAATTTTCTTAACTCTGAATGATTAAATTCAAAGATACCCGCATTCCTTTTGTTTTTATACCTTAACCGATGGACTAATTATGATGAAATTGGCATATGAATAGTTTGAACTTTCAGGATGTTCATTCTTTTGATCCCACTAGATATTATATTAAAACAGATTCTATAGATATTATATTAAAACGGTTACAATTTTCCGTGAAAATGCCGTTTGAAATGATAATGAATAATGCACAGGTTCAAACTCTAAGAGTTGCGTAAGTAGACTTGAGCACGCATTACTTTCGCACGTGCAATTTTCACGGTTGTCACGTGGAACTTCCAAACTAAATTTGTTAATTTACATGTGCTTAACTTGATGTCGTATCTCAATATATAATCTATATGCATAACAGGATAATCAACTGGCTAATTGACTGGTATTAGGCTTGTATTATTGAGACGCGGAAGAAACCGCGGGGCACTGATGCTGCTATAATCATATCAGTCATTAGAAGTCCACTGCTGGACAAAAGCCTCCCCATGAAAGGGAAAACTTTGTCCATAATTGCCACACTGGGCAAGCTGCACTCTGGGGTTGCCAAGATTATCTGCAGAGCGCAGCTTTCGCGATCGGGATACTGCTGCCTAACCCCGACTGTGCATTTGAGCTACACTGATAGTGCAGTATAAAAAAAACATTTAATTAAATATTTTGTTCAAGGTTAAAAGGAAGTAAAGATTTTTAGTTTTTAGTTTATGATTGTGTGGGATTACGCAATTGAAAGATGTTACATTTAATGAAATAAATCTGACGATCCGGCTCATTTATAGCTGGTTATCACTGACAGACTACTTCATGATAATGTAATTTTGAATGCTATAGTACAATAAAATACAAATGCTCGAGATGATTCTCGAGCATTTGTAACTTTACCTCTAGTTTGTAAAATTATGCACTGAAGTTATAAACGGCGGAATTGGCCCTCGGTCATTCTTATTCCTTACATTTTTCTATACGGTGTACATCAAAGAATTTGTATTGCCAAGTTTTTATTATACATTGGCTCATCGTTGTTTTTTTTACTTAAAAATACTATACTAAAAGTCAATATTTGCAACAAAAACCGTAGAATGAAAGAATTAAATAATGACAGGTGTAGAAACTATTACAAAAATACACACAATCAACAATAAAACATTAATTTAACTTTAACCCTTCGTGAAAAAAAACAAAAATATTTAAATTATTTATCTCCCTTCAATGATCTTACGTTCTGACGTGCATAGGCGCACAAAAATTCATAGTTTGTATGGTTGTAGCCGGCTATAAAGCCTCTACGGGCCGAGGCAACTCATATTATTCTCAAAGATGAGAGGCCCGATGCCCGTATTTGTCCTGCGTGCCTCGCGGCCGCGACCGTGCCTAAACGCGCGGTCGCGGGATCTGAGCGGGATTGATCGTTCGAGGGCGTCTCTAAAGGCTCGACCTAGGCTCTGGCGGCCATCGTCAAACGCGTTGTATTGCTCTAATGTATAAATACATGTGCAGTGTTAGTGATCGAGTTGTGCCAGTGAGAGGGCGAGGAAGGGCTGCGATTGTCACCGTTATTTTGTCGGGCGGGTCGTCTAATACGTGACGCGGTTTACGATGTCGGACGTGTACGTTTTTCTTTACGACGTACGCCGCGGATTTATCTATTAACGGAAGATGGCGGGATATCCATCCAAAACAGTGTAGCTCAAATGGTGGGGATTGGCAGCAGCGTTCCAGTCGCGAAAGGTGCCCTCTGCGAGTGCCAAAACGCTTGCGCGGCAATTATGGGCGAAATTCCCCCTTTTTTGTGGAGGCTTATGTCCAGCAGTGGACTTCCAATGGCTGTAACGATGATGATATATACGTGATTATCATCTTTAAAGTTTTTTAAAATGCTTTAATGTTTTATCTTAATTTTATGTTGATAATGACGCGTAGTCTTCGCCGTCTATCGACAAGTCGTCAGCGACCAAATGTAAGGTTCGGAGCGGGCGAGCATTTTTCGGCTTAGTTGTAAAAGTAGTTTCTACGTATGGCATGTGTATGTCATATATTTTTGTATATACAAATAATAAGTTCATTGTAAGATTGTATAAGAATTACTCTGTTAACTTAATTTCAAAGTTG
>JACJUM010003259.1:3700308-3719743 GCA_020976665.1 Heortia vitessoides | reverse complement strand
TCCAGCTAAGCCACATACTCCAGAGAGGTGCTGGAGTAGGGTAATAAGCTGGTGCTCTAGGGTTACGTTAGGAATGCCTGTTCCCCGTCACCATGTAGCAGACGATTACTACCTCGCGGCCCGTTTAGTTAAGCCTATATTCGTGGTTTCTGAAGTAACTGCAAGACATGACCACAGCTTTATGTTTATATGTGTGTATGTAATGTGTATGTGTGTTTGACTGAAAACGAGCAAGAGAGAGAAAGAGAGAGATAGTGTGCGTTTACGTTGTGTAGATGCGTGTGTATATATGTGATTGTATATGTATGCGTGTATACGTATGTGCATCCATTTGCGTGTGTACATTCATATGTGTATGTGTGTACGTGAGACACGTATGTGGCTGTGTAAGTATGTGTATTTGGTTGCGTAGAATGTATTTGTTGAATGCTATCAACTAGTGTGAAATAATATACTATTTCATTTCTTGTTTCCTAATAACATGTATAACGTCAAAACGTAACGTAATAAATCAAATCAGTCAGTCAAGTTAGAAGAAAATGGAAGGGAAGGAACGTGAATCACGCTAAAATTAGCTCTTGGTGCAATCAAATTGATTTGGCACCCCTGAGGAGGCAGGGCCCGGCCAGGATCGAGCGGTGGGAGGCTACAGGGAGGAACCAGGAGGATGGTGCAATATGAAAGTAATTTTAGATTAATAGGGTTGTCAAAATTCTTTTAGTTTTTTTTTTATAATATGCTAAGTAGTACATTACCGCTTATCAAAAGCAGAGAGGTGATACCCACATTTAGCTTCAGATTGTAGGTCACACTGACGCGGTTGGATGCATGTCCCTCTAATCCTCATTATCGTTATCATTACAGCCGTTAAACGTTCACTGTAGGACATAGGCCTTCAATAAAGGAGAGAAATTGCCGCGTTAGATGAACGCGGTTGCACTCACAGGGCGTAGCTTCACGATGAGAACGCTGCTGATCATTTCTGTCATTTTGCATTTGAGCTACACTGTTTCGGCTGGATATCACCTCTTATGTCACCTGGTTCAGAGGGAAGTGGTTCATTCTACTCAACAACAAGTACTTCAAGGCTATCCTACTCAACAAACACCTACTCACTCTAGATATTATAGTTACCTACCGACTTTGCAACGTCTGCATTAAAAATGAAGAACAAGCCATTTCATAATTTAGTTCTTACAGGAGCTAGACTGTTCAGGAGGACGCAAAAAAGGCACAAAAAGTTGTAGAAACCAGCCTTAGCTACATCTAAAAGCTGAACTGCATGAATTAAATACTCAAGAAACCAATAAAAAAAATTGATTAATTTACTGAGGGGAGTCTAGACTTCGACGCACTGTTTTCCCAAACTTTATTACATGTTTCAATACCATGTTTTTATTCAATTAGGCAAGCACTTTAAATGACAAATAAACATATAGTTGCTGCCACAGAGTCCTACCGTGCGCAGATGGAGTCACAAATCAAACCTGCTGTTAAACATTAAGTCGTTAAAGTCTCTTAGTTTAAATTCACATACAAAGTCAATATTCGATTCGCCAGGAATTTCTTGCAAGAAACCTCTTAAAAAGATCCATTGATACTTGTTACTATGGCATCTTAACGACTATAAAGTTTTGTTTGAGGCATTTTAAAAAAGAATTCTGGGGGATTGGCCCACAATTCTCTAGTGAGGCAATACCATAATTGCATATATCCCGTTATTCTGTGGAGGCCTACGTCCAACAGTGGACTTTCTATGGCTGATATGATGATAATGATATAAGTAATTTAAGTAAACAAAGCCGTCTATGTCTAGGGATGTCTGAAAAAGAGGAAATATTAAGAAAAAGTTTTTATTTTATTTTACGTATTTAGTACCTTTCATTCCTAAATTACTGTTTATATGGGAAATTAAAAAAATAATAAGTAAAACTGGAATGCCTTATAAATACCAACCCTTGCCCGGGAAACTCTGCAGCGCTTGTTGCCTAGGGCAACCTGTAATCCAGGCCGTCGAGCGCACGCCCGCTGCTTCTACCACCCACGCATCCCCCGTGCTAACCGGACACCGGCCATCAGGCACCATTTAATTATCACCCCATCTGGATCGATAAATTGGTGGGGTACATTTAGGGGGACATCGAGCTATGAATACACAAAAATATATAAAGATATGCAAATGTAAATCATCGTTTTTGCTCAATAGTTGAATTTATGACTACAGCACACAATATTCTTACGGTGTCAAATTTAACCACACTTCATCAGACATTAATAAATATTCAAAAATTTAGAGCATTGTGTAGCAAGTGCTCGTTTAATTAATTTGTTCAAAGGGTTCATTCTTATTTATTTATTTATGAAGCCTAATTGAGTGACAAATACACAACTACTGCCACATGTACCTATTGATAACGTGTAGCCTGAGTCAATCTTACAAAAATAATTTGGAATCAGATCCCTCAGGCCAGCATATTAGATTGTTTATTGTCAAGTAAGTACAATAGTTTTGAATAGAAAATAACTCTTTTACCTAAACTGCAAACTGTAATTTCAAATCTATTGGAAACAATGAGAAACAATTTGGCATATGAACTGCCATTTCTATCTGTAGATGTAAGTCCTAATAATATATGTACAACTTTCTTTCATTCCTTTATCAATCACTATAATTCAATATTTCCTGCAAAATTCATTGTAGTTGTAGATGCACTAGTTTTAAGTGAGAGGGCTACTGAAGAGTTACATAAACGCAGACAATTTTTGTATGAGCTGTAGCAACGGTGATTTAACACGAGTGACGAGTTAAAACAGTACGTCAAAGAAAATTCCAAGAAATTGGAATACGACTCCTATACAGCAATGTGTAACAGCGTGTAATAAAAAGCAGTTAAAAAATAAAAACTGCTTGGAAAATAATGAGTGAGAAAACTGGTAAATCAAAAATAGATTATAATTTAAAAAATAATAATAAAATTCTTATTACTATTTGGAAGTTGCTGTTAAATTCAGCATCGAATTTAATAGCAACTTCCAAATACTGCTCGAACTGCTTTTTTACTAACATACCAGTATCCATAACTATTTCTTTAAATTTCTTACCCTTGACAGCCTTAAACTTGCTTGAGAGTAATGAGCCTAAAAGTAAGAGTTACTTCAAATTGAGACCTCCCAAGAAATAATTAAGACTTTTAAATTAATTAATGTAAAATAATCATGATCTTTCCTTTCGCATGAAAGGACATCCTTAAGTACATACTTAAACCCCTAATGGAGCTTGTCGCTGCTGCTTTGACAGTAATATTTAATATTTATGCATAAAATTTTGTATGCGGTGATTGCGGCGTTTTAAGTAAAATTTCTCCGTAATTTAAATTTAGTAGTACTTGCGAAATATCTTATTTTGAACTAATTTCAGTATTATCTACTATTACTAACATTTTTGAAAAAATATTTAATGCAATTTTTGGTTGAATCTAAAGTCTAATATTTAGTAAAATAGTTTAACGAAAATAAAAATGAAAAATGTTAAGCTTAGTCTCTCGAAAATAGTTTGTCGACCTGATTTAATAAATAATAAAATCTTTATAAAAAAAAGTGTTGTAGTTGTTAGTCCGGGATGATTTTCTGAACGAATAAATCTATTTTCATAATTTTTTCTTCCTTTGTACAGCTTGATCCAACTTGGATAGGATAGTTTGTAACGTAATTTATATCTAATTATATATATAAATTAATGCAAAATATATAAATCAACAAAGAACATTATTTGACTGGAATTTGAAGTAGTATGTTCTGTACAGTGTAATTATTAAAATGAAATTTAAATAAAAAAGTTTAAAAAAGTTGTGGAACAATTTATATATTTATTTAAACAATAAACAGACTAAATATTATGACATAAATTATTGTCACAGAGTTTCTTTTTATCTATTTCGGAAGGCTGGTGCCTGAACTAGGCTCAAAGCCAATTTTTTTTTTCAATCTGCAAAGCCAGGTCTTCACCCATTTGGTTGTCAACGTATATTTACTATTTCATGAGATGTTATTAAAAATAAAGATTTATTATTACCCATTTTAGTGTGTTTACATATAGTAGTGTATGATAATGCGTAAGAATGTTTGCTGTATTATAGGGCAAGTGTGCGTATGCTTGCGTAATCATTAAGTTCGTGTAATTAATTTCTCTGTCTCATTGTAATCTAATCCTAGAAGCCAGCGGAACTTAGATTATTTGCATTGTTTTGTGGTGTGTGAACAGATTGTTAGCTCTTTGTTTATTATTGTATTGTATTGTATAAATAACTTCCTAGATAAGAGAAAAATCGTCCGGAACACTTAGTTGAAAACACAGTAGTGGGATGGTCCATTGACCATTGTTATAGCGTCTTTTTACTTTCACTGTCACTAACTGTAGGTTTAATAGACTATAATGTTGTTTTAGGATATTTTGTAGTGAAAATAGTTGGTGAACCGTTAGGACTTTACATTTTTCATAAAGATCTACTGTGGGAAATCGATACGGTAAAATTTATGATACTTTCAAAATAGCTCTTGGAGAGCTTTCTAATTCTATCAACGTGGATTTTTTTCACCAACCCGAGAAGTGATACAGTTCGTCAGAAGTGAAAAAACCTGAGCTATATTTACTATAAATAGATTTCCTAGTTGACTCATCAGTTGCATTTTTAATATTTTTGAACACATAAATTAGCTTACGTAGCCTGCTTTAAAGAATTTTAATATGTTGTTAGAAATTACTCGGCAATCTATATTTACATCCAAGTATTTCAAACTGTCGACATACTAGGAACTGAATATTCATGAGCAATAATGCGAAACGCATTACTCCGAGAATACACTGAGTTGCTTTTTTTTAAAGAAATGGTAATAAATCTTGTTTTTTCTATGTTTAGAGTGAGGATATTGCTCATAAGCCATTTCGATACCATATCAAACCATGCTGAGTACAAGAAAAAAACTTCTTCTCATGAATTTTCACTAAATATTGGAGTAGTGTCATCAGCATCACTGATAATTTTACCCTTATAAAGATGTTATTGTCAAAATCATTATATTAATCTAAAAAATTAATCATTATATTAATATAGACAAGGAATAGTGTCAGTCCAAGTAAATTTTCTTGCAGGACGCCGTAGTTTATATTTCGCTCATTACTCAAATAATTATCAACTTTAACTATCTGGCTACGTTTGTTCAAGTAATCCCGGAATAACTTAAGTTGCTTGCACCAATATACTCAATTTTTTTTATTTGTGTTTTTTAATGAGGTCACTTGATATGTGACCCCAAACAGCTTTTCTACCTCCTGTTCGTCTATTGGTAAGAGCACCTTCGAGTTACATTTGGGGGTAAGTGGCAAATTTCGGGGCTTGCTCCAACTAAATTTCTCTGCTAAAGTTATATATTAATTCGAGGGTATAGTATAGTATAGGTATATAATAGATAATTCCATGGTACTACATGTTGAGAGTAAGGGTGAGATTGTTAAATTGGCGTTCTATAAAAATTAACAATCTCTTAAAATCTCACTAAAAGCAGTCAAATATTTAAACTACTATTTAACAATACGGCTTCGTTATAGCTTCTTTTTATTCAATGAAGCTGTATTGCCATAATGTAATTTGCAATTCAAAATATTAATTGTTTTTTAAAGTGTTTAAAATGCAAATAGGTAGAAATAATAAACTCTATCTTTTTTATCATAAATCCAATCTATCTGAATTATCATCATAGCCCCTCAATTGATCACTATTTCTAATTCTCCTGTTATCTGATGTTCGTAAAATGACATGTTGTTAGGTGGTCCGTTCCTTGTACTTCATATGTTTATAATTTTTAGGAATCAAAATAAACTTGATGTGCTGTTTGTATGCTGACTGTTGAAACGTTTAAGTCATATATTAGACGCTATATTGAAACGCTCTAAACATATGTTTTCAGCTTTCAGAAACAGAGGTTTGACGTTTAAGTGTAGCCAGTCTCATCGTTTTAATATAATAAATGAAATGCAGTCTCTTTCATATATTAAATGATTTAAAACTTCATTATATACCATATAATTAATTTTAATAGAGGACGCCTTTATCTTTTCAAAATAAAAATGATTTGATAGTGTTTTTAAGGCGGTAACTGGATTCTCTTTTTCTTCCGTTTAAATCTGAATTCAAAACTTAATCACAAATAAACAATTGCTGTTGGAGAAGAAGCAGTAGGTACTCGTATATACAGCGTCGGACTGGCCATACAGTCGAGGTGGCATTTGCCAGCCGGGCCCCAGCCTGCGCGGGCCCCCCCCGGGCCTGGGTTGCGGGGCATGCGGCAAAAGCAGCAAGTTCTCCTCTTTTAAAAAAAATGCTGATTGGCCAGATTTATATATTATTTGTTTTAAATAAATACCTACGTATTATTTTACTTTATTTTTAGTATTGTAAATAATTTTTTTATAGTTTGTTTATCTCAATTTGTGTGTGTCAGTATTTTTCTTTAGTATCCCATCATCATGATCTAGTTCTCGGGCCCCGGAATTGTGATCAGCCACCCGGGCCCTCCCGGCCCAGTCCGACCCTGGGTATATATACAAAGAATTTTTTTTAAACTGTTTGTTTCTACCTTGTACCATATTTTTATATTACTTTGCTTACATGTAAGTCCATCAAAACTACTCAATTATATAAAAATTATAATGGAGTCATTTGATCTTTTTGTAACGGTAATTTCAATAATATAAGTTATATCCTTTTCAATGAAAATGGCATTTGAAATAGCAATGAATAGTGCGTAGGTTTAAACATTAAAAGTTGCGAAGTAGACCCTAGCATGTAATACTTTTCGCACAGGCATTTGTATGTTGCCTGTCACGTGTAACTTCCAAACAAATTTTTTTTCACTATTACACGTGATCGGGCAGAAGGTTGTGCCTAAATACTTGTGTAACTCGAGGTTGTTTCTTATTCCTCTTGACGTAGCACAAATTATTTTTTAATTAACAGGAAATATAGGATTTTTATGGCTTTAAGGTTTTATGCAATTGAAATATATAAAATTTTATGAAATAAATTTAGTAGTTTTCCTTTTTACTTAATGATAAAGTTATTTTAAATGCGTCACTCCATAGTTGTAGTTCTCAAACAATTGGGATCTTTACCTCCAGTTTGTAAAATTATGTTCAAGTCGAAAACATCGAAAAAGTCGCCCACTAATTCATCACTCATTTTTATGACTGAGGATTTATGTAATTGGAATATTCAGTTATTGTTTTACGCCCGCGAACGAATAAGTTTAAAAAATACTTCGTCTTTAGTGAAAGATGATGTAATTTTCTATGTAAAGTGTTTTAAAATATTTATTTTAAGAAACAATGTAATTTTCTAGTAATGACTAGAAAACTTAATCATATTTTCTGTAAATTTTGTTGTTTAGTAAGACTATTAGTATTGGTTAGTATGTGTTTTCCGATTAATCATTAATAGCAAAAAAGTCAAAATAATATTTTGTTTTTTTCTGTTCTGTGTTCAAATAATTGTAGTTCTTTGAGAGGAGACAGGAGCCCTACTAGTTATTTTACCTACTATCTCGATTATTATATGCATTTCATTTAATCCATGGGGTGCATTTTAAGCTTGTCGGATGCAGCAGATGCAGGTTGCGCGTGGTTTTGTTTAACCCTATGCGACGGAGCCAAGTTTAATAGACATTGGTTAACAGGGTTTACTCAAAAAGCAGTGTGCATTTCTCTATTCATTCGCATTCACAAGTTAGAAAATTATATTACAATACTGAATTTAGGGCACTGCTATCTGAAAGTTCTTATTGAGAAGTGTTTACACCCTCCATTTAGTTTTAGATTTACTAATTTCACGATATGTTCTAAAATTACGATGTCTTTTTTATAGACTACTTTATTTTTCTATTCTAAATTGTGGCGACGATTGCACAGTAACATATATATGAAGTTAAACACTTCTACAAAAAAACATATAGCTAATCGCATTCAAGGCGTTTACACGTTTTTTTCACATGACAAATTCAGCTATTGAAGAATATACAAAATTGATCTAATAAATAATAATAATAAATTCACACAACCCTCTATATAGACCTGACTTCCAAATAAGTACCGTGAAACACTTGTGTTACTGATATCATACAATATAGGAATCATAAATAATATACTTAAACAAACATTTAACACCCAAATATAACAATAATAATATTCATCAGATACATATTTATCCTACTTAGAGAACCCACGACCCTTGGTGCACATGTTAGTTACACAACCAAATTTGCCATCGACTAACAGAAAAAATCTAAATTTTAATTATTAATATTTCGTTGGTGTAGAGATAGAAAAAACACGCAAGAAAACGTGCCACCAATTGCTACGAAATAAACTTTGAAACATCAAAAAGCAAAGGTGTTTCGAGGTCACCGTGAAAAGTCGGTATCAAAATTTACACGTTTTCTCGAGTGAGGAGGAAAAAGGCGGCTGAAATATGTAGGAAAAATGAAACTCGACATTATTCAAGTCCAAATGAAATTTTCAAGTGAAATCAATCAAGTCTTCCTTAATGACTTGTCAATGGTTGATTTGATTGTGAATCCGCACAAAGTAAAGCTTTGTGCTGAGTCACAATCAAATTAGTAGTACCTTAGTAATAATAAAATAAATAATACAAAACATACAGGTGAATGTAGTAAACTCACATTAAACGAATATACTAATAGGTATAAGCAGATAATACACCAGAAACTTGACAGTAAATACAAATTTAAAAGTACCTAATTACAAATATTTGCCAAATCTAGTATTGGAAAAAAGGTCATTTAAATTATACTATGACCGCGCAATAACAACAGATCACACCACAAACAATAATAGACCTGATATCAGTTGATAATAACGATAATTATTCTATAATAGACATGGCTATTATACCCAAATTCTAAAAAAGTATAGAATACAATAAACGAAAAAAATTGAAAATATACAGATTTGCAGGATGTGATCAACACAGTCTGAAAATGAACTATGTTTATCTATACAAATGTTTTAACAGCGATTCCCGCAACAAGACTTATACAGAAACATCTGTTTTACAGATTTTACATACACAATATATCAAATCTTAAGTACATATCGTATAGTGAGAATCTTCTACAACTAGACTCAGATAATCAACTGTCAGGTTCCTTATAAATCCAAAAATTCGTTTGGTGTATGTGTATTTTTAGTACATCCAGGGCAACCTGAAAATTCAATAAAAAATTTAATAATAGTATTATGCAATTTACTTTCTCTTTACAAATGTTAAAATATTTAGTTTACGTAGTGTACAGTTTCCTGTAATGAATTGTTAACATCTATAAGCTAACGTTAAACTATCTTTAAAAGCTGAACACGTGTAGTTTACCCTTTTAGGTACCAGTTCATAACACGATCCAGCTCATGTATAACTTTGCATCTCAATTGAGAGTACGCTATATGATAATAAGATTTTTAATGCGTTATTCTATAGTGATACATCTCAAGCAATTGTGAATTATACTTATAGTATGTAAAATTATCCTCTTGAATGTTACAAACAAGGACAGTTCACCAACTCGCCATGAAATCTTAGAAACAGCAAGTTCTAGGAGGCTTAAGTTGGAAAAGGGTTTCCTTTAGGAGTTCGTTAAAATGGAATATTACCTCTATGAAGGTCATAAGGCGTAGCAAAGTTTGTATAGAACTTATATGGTTTGAAAGTTATTAGAAAACTAGCAGGGTTCGGTGGTTTGGCCTCCCTAGTTCCCTTTTCGGCACAACTATTTAGCTCAAAGGTAGCTTATTACTTGCTGATAATATAACTTTCTATTAATGAAATAGTTTTTGAAATCGGTTCGGTAACTATTAAGTTAATGTAATTACACTAGCTGCTCTCCGCGGTTTCACTCATGTTATTCTCTTCCCGTGAAAATATAATAACAATTTCATTTCAAAAATATGGGGACATAATATGTTTAGCGGTCTCTTATTGTTTTCTTCTCAGGTCTCTGACTGTGAAACAATTTTTTAAATCGAATATATAGTTTCTTAAGTTAAATCATAACAAACAAACAAATAAATATTTCATCTTTATAATATTAGTATAGACAAACGAAAAAAAATAATACCGTTTACATATTTTCATTATATGTATGAAACTTATTTTTTCTTGCAAAAATAATATAGTAAATTATACTTCTGAAGAACGTAGCTTTCTGTTGGTGAAAGAATTTTCATAATCGGATCAGAGAATTTGTTACAAACAAACGCTGTTCTCTTTATAATTTATGAAGCGTAATACCGAAGAAGCGTTTATAAAATTGTATAGATACTTATTGTTTGAAGTAATCATTATGCTGCTTACTATTATTATAAATTAAGTATTAGTTGCTTACTATTATTATAAATTAAGTATTAGTATTGAAATCATTTATTATGAAAGCTGTTGACTTACGTTATAAACTGCTTACTCAGAACAATTATGCATTTTTTCCATTTACAAAAATATTTATTTTAAGTGGAAAAATGAGGTTGCAAGACAAGTCTTCGTAAGAAGCTTTTCTAAATTCATGAATCTACAAAACGACTACACAATTTTGTATGTCCATGGCATAATTAAAAAAAAATGGTAACATACGTAATGTAATTTCAAGTAATAAATATAAGCTCGCAATACACTCTAAGATTCATCACGACAATTATGGGAAAAGCCCCCCTCTTTTATGGAGAGGCCTATACCTAGTGTTGAATGTTCTACTGCTGCTTTGATGATGATAAACAAGCATCTGGTTCACGTAATGCTCAATATCACCATTCAGTCGAGCTTAGGATACCCTGAGAGCGATCGTGTCATACATTATCATCATCAACCAGCCATTCGAAGTCCACAGCTGGACATTGGTCTCTCCAAGAAAGTGGGAATTGTGCTCGTTATTACCGTGCTGGCCAAGCGTATTGACAATCGCAGAGCGCAATTTTTGCTCCCGTGCTGTCCATTCCCGTCCTGTGCATTTGTGCAACACTGCTTACGATGGATATACCACCATCTGTCAGTTCTGGTACCTTAGTCGCCTTTTACGACACCTAAATCATACAAATACTTCTTTATTTCACTCCCTCACTTACTTTTCAAACCGGAATACAGCATTAAGAACACTGCTTTTTAAAGGTAGAATTGGAGTGATATAGATAAATATAACAATACAGACAAATATTGTAAGAGGTATACCTATTTTTAGTAGGTGCGACTAGCCAGTAAACATGACTTACGATTTTCTCATTAAATTGGTACGTCGACCTAATTTCTCAATAAGAGACCCTCAAGTGGCTATGGTCACACAGACAAAAGCTTAAAACTAGGTATCTGTATGGTCAACAAAAGGTCAGTACACTAAATAGTTAGGGTCAATTTGACCCTTTGGGGTGAATTTAGCCTTCGTCACACAGCACACCTGGCTTTGTATTTAAAAGTCCCCCTTTAGTTTGTATTGAGCATTTGGATTGTATACGTGTTTAAACATGTATGGATTAAGATGTTCATTGTAGCTTTATTAAAATTAGTCAGTATTTCAAGGTTGAACAGTGACAACTCTGGAATCTGCTTTTGAGAAAAATCTTTATGTATTCCTTGCAAGAGTTTCAAGGTTCAGGTTATTTGACGGTTTTTCTTACTTGCATTTAGAGCCTATCATATTGTGCCGTGAGGTACCGGTAGAGTAGAATAATACCTTCCTTTGTACCAGGTATCGTAAGAGGTGACTAAGGTACCAGATCCTACAGGTGGCGGTATATCCATCCAAGACAGTGTAGCTCATAGGCATAAGGTGGAGATGGGCAGCAGCATCCCTGTCACGAAAGCTGCGCTATGCGTTTGCCAAGACGCTTGCCCAGCACATCAATTATGGGCAAAATTCCCCCTTTCTTAGGAAGACTTATGTCCAGCAGTGAATTTCCAATAGCTGTAATATAGTATAGGATGACTGGCAATTTCGAATTCATTAAGAGTGGTTTTAGTTAGTATATATAAATTGGTTAAAACATATTAGATTTTTAGTCAAACCCTAAAGTTTTGTAAGCCAAATATACCCTATTGTTGAATGCAGAATTTCGTATATAATTTTCTTTTTCTATAATTTTATTTGATAAAGCTATAAGCTGACCCGGCAGACGTTTTCTCGTGTTTACTATGAATACTGACTCCAAATTATTATAATATACTAAAACATGACTTTTGACCCAGAGGAGTCATCAAGGTAATCAGTTTATATAGTTCGAGTTTGATATATGTGAGTTCGACGATGCATATGTTTTGCGCGCCAACTGTGTTAGACAGTAGGCGTGTTAGTGTTAGTTATGCCAAAAGTCTTAGCAAAATTAATATTATTAAAAGCGTTCAACGCAATTATATTTCATGAGAACCATCTAATATAAATCATAAACAACAAAAATCGAATTAGCAATATAAGTCCAAGCGTTCACGCGTGATGCCATGAGTAAGGGAATAGGAATTCATTTATATACTATATACTAGTTGACTCAACAGACGTTATTCTATCTTAAAACAAGATATAAACTATCCTCTCAAATTGTACATAGTGGGCAAAAAAAATTAAAACCCGTGGAGTAGCTTAGAAGTTCATCCCGGACAATCACCGGCGCACAAGACAGGCTCACTACCATCTGCGTCATCGGGCCGGACACAGTATCAGTAACTTGCATCGTACGTGTATGTGTATATAAGTACGTATCAGATTTACTAGCCACAGATTATCTAGATTTTTTTAAACTTTAGGTTAGTATAATATGGCTTAGATTAATAAATGTTTAATTTGAAGACTCCTTTCAAGTATAAATAAATCAAACAAGACATTTTCATACTAATAATTTTATACGTTACTTCACGATATTCTTACACGAGACGTCTGCAACTACGCCCAATAGCATTTCATCTTGATATAACGTCTGTGGGAACTTCTATGATTTGTTGAAAGCGTTTGATTGTGTACGTTGGTACAAGTTATGACACCAGTCTTGAGTTTTAGATAAGACTAAAACTGTCCGAAGAGAATCCTTTATTCCAAAACTGGTGTAATTTCTTATTCAAACATTGAAGAAACCAATGAGCATTTCTAAGCTTAGAGGCGGATAAGGTACCAGAACTAACAGATGGAGGTATTTCCGTCCGAAACAGTGCAGCTAAAATGCACAGGGCGGAAATGGAGTGCAGCATCCCCGTCGCAATAGCTGCGCTCTGCGATTGCCAACACGCTTGCTCAGCGCGGCAATTATGGGAAAAAAACCTCATTTCTTGGAGAGGTTTATGTACAGCCTTGGACATCCATTAGCTGATATGATGATGATGTCAGTATTCATACTTGCGTTCAAAATCACATACTGCAAATAGAATCGTTAGGAATTTCAATGATACACAAATGTCACAGAAAAACACTCATTTATTTAACCCACTATATTATAAATGCAAGAAACATAAAAAACTGAGGGTTAATCGGCAAATTGTACATAAGAACACTTATAACTAAGTTACTTTTTAGTTACTAATTAACTTACTTTGTTGACTTAAGTTAGATAACTTAGATTAGACGCATTTCACTAGATACCTTATAAAACATTCTACAGACCACAAAAATATGTTAATAAATACCGTTAATTAATATGTGTGCACTCTCACACACATATTGTTTAACAGTATTTAGTAACATATATATATATTTATATATATAAAGTCAACCTCCATAATTGACTTCTCGTAGTATACAAGTAACTTATTCTTACTAAACCCAAAAACATGACACATATAGAAAATACTCTTACTCGTCATTATCAACATACATTAGTATACAACGAATTAGCACTAATCAATATCACTTTTTGAATTGAGGGACGACAAATATTTGTATATAGAGTTGCGTCTATTGCATTGCCTTGTTAAATTATGAAGAGTTAAAGTAATATCGAAGTGAGGTACCAGCGGAGTTGAGTACCTCCCTCAGTATCAGGAGTCGAAGACGCGACTAAGTTACCAGAACCAACCGACAGATAGTAGCATCCCTGTCGCGAAAACTTCAATCTAGGAATGCCAACATGTCTAAGCGCGGTAATTATCGACAAATTTCCCATTCCTTGGGGAGGCCTATGTCCAAAAGTGGACTTCCAATGTTTGTTGTGATGATGAAAGTAAAATACTCCCCGTATTCTAGTTCACAAGACACAGCCAAGCCGACTGTGCCGCAAAAATTAAATGAAAATCTGTGATTAAGAATAGAGTTACCACCAACACTCTGTTTTACAGGAAATTAGAATTTTTACGAGAACATATTTATTTTATTTTATAAATATCCAATGTTTCTTTTTGTACTGAAATACGAAAAAAAATTAAGTTTTGGTCCGCTCGTCGACCCCGTTCTTTAAAATGGTTTTCTGAACCTAATTTAACAAATTTAGGACGTTTTGGTCAGCGCTCACAGTAGGACGATGAGTCCAACTTCCTAATTTACGTAATGGGGTACTCAAAGAGTTGAACTCTTAGAAATTCTTACGATCATACCCTATCTTCTTGTCTATCATACCGTACTGATATCAAATAAAAGAGGAATTACAAATAAATTGTATAGAATAGAGTAAGTGATACAAACACCTCCAAATATTTATCATATAGATATATGTCCTAGTTGGGGACCGAACCCTCGAGCCTTGACTCACAATACGGGATCATTACCAATTGTGCGGTTAGGCCCGTCAATGACCTATGTATTAGTTTCCACAGTATCTTAAAAACATTGTTGAATTTTCAGTTAATGCATTACAAGTCTCTTCTTTGTCTACTGTGGTTTTATGAAGCTTGAAACATATACGGTATAATGGATAGACCTTTTAATTTCTCTGTTTATATCCCTTTAACATAGTTATCGCCGCCATACCACAGACTTAAAAAGTTCTGCATGGAAGCACTTGCGACAAACCGCAATAGACAAAATTTCCGCATTTACTTGAGACACTCATTTTATAGGCTTTAAGTTCAACACATCAATATTTTTTATTACAATTTTAAAGTGTGAATGGATCGTAAACCTAATGGTTGGCAAACCAAACGAACCGAACCAACGAACAACAAAAAAAATGAGCCATTGGAAGTCCACTGCTAAACATAGGCCTCCCCTAGAATGGGGGGGAATTTTAGCCACAATTGCCGCGCTGCGGCATGTGGTGACAATCGCAGAGCTCAGTTTTCGGGACGGGGATGCTGCTGCCCATCCTTTAGAGTTAATTAAAAAGTTTAAAACCCCTTCGTTTTACGGACACATTGTTTTATTTACCTTTCCTCATTGAACTCTTTGAGTACCCTATAACGTAAATTAGGAAGTTGGACTCATCGTCCTACTGTGAGCGCTGACCAAAACGTCCTTAATTTGTTAAATTGTCTTCTAACTTTATCCACATAAAACTTAGTTTGCGTACATCTCACTTCGGATATCATCGGGACCCAACATATCTATTGGATGTATCAAAAGCTATACTCCGCAAAGCTTCCATTAATTCCTAATTATTGTGATATGCCACGGTATCTTAGTTACCTCACTTGGTTATAAGAATTACAAAAAAAGACGGAAATAAAATCTCAACAGCAACAAACGATTAAACGCGTGAACATTTTTGTATTATTTTTTTTATGTTATATAAGGTAATATTTCGTGAAACTTTAGTGTTCTAATTTTTACTAGTATCAGCCAGTCCCATCGTAATTGCGAGCTCACAAAGAAGTGTGTTCTTTCACTCATGTTTGCCATGGTATCTTAGTCGCCACAAGAATTGCAAAACAAATGCGTGACAAACAAATATACGTGTTCTATTTTTTTATGTTATTTTTACTAATATCAGCCAGTGACATCGTATCTAAAAATATTTAAAAGTCTTAGTATCCATTTATCATCATATACTTTAATAAATTTAGTTTCTTAGGCTGATATTAATTCCTAGAAGTGATACATTGTTTGAAGCACGACAAAGTCACAGGAAATTTTCATGAATAAATTATAGAATTTCATTAATATTACTTTAATATAAAATGCTATTCAACGTAAGAAAAGAAATTCCATTTGATTAACCTTTATGACCAATTCATAATAAAGTTATGTGATTCTTTACGTTGATATTATTATTAAAAAAAAATGATATCTTCTTTGAGTAATATTTCTTTTCAATATTTTATGTATTTTCCTTCTATATATATATTTTCTGAATAGGTTTATGCGTCTAGTATTATATATATATCATGTTTTATATATACTATGTAAATAATATTTCATAAGGCTACCTTAAGAAGGAACTTAAAATATATTAATTTTCCGCGCAAATTTCTTATAATATATACATAAAAACATACATATAAACTTTTATTCTTGTGATGTATGCTTAGTCTTAAAGAGTCCGAGTCAATCGGTCGAGGCCCACCAAAGCATTAGTATTCAGCTGCGTAGTTACAGAATCCCCCCACGAAATATGGTGATTTCTATAAACAGGATGAATGGTTTAGATATAATGGAGATAAAGTAGGCCGAATAAACAAACAGCTACAAAATCACGAATAAGTGAACTGCCAACTAAATATATAAGTGAATTAATTTTACAATTTGTTATTATCAAAAACCCATACTAATCCATATTACCTGCCTTATTAAACTTTTTAGATATAGAAGATACATATTATGGACCAGAATAATATGTACTGCAGGTGTCAATTAGGAACGATAGACTATTATTAATCTAGACTGGAACTAATATATAACGATATAGATAGACATATATACTCCATGATATTTACTAACTATATCCTAGTATTTTCACGCCAACAGTTGATTAAACAGTTGTTTACACGAATTTAAAGTCGAAAGCTTTAACGATAAAAGCACTTCATACAAATACACACAATTATATTATTTTTTTAATAAAATGATAACATAATATGATCATAAAATAACAAAAGCTATTTTTATGTCTATATTTTTACAGAAAAGAAAACTATGATGCGGTTTGTTTTTTAATAATTAGGTAAATAACTTCGGAAGTTTGTTACTGCTATATATACCACTATATAAGAGGTTGGCTACAGTCTACGGTCATGTCCAGACCGTATGCTTGGTTGATCACTTCATAATATTCATTAAATTTCGCATCCTTCAATTACATAAAACCATAAAAATTCTTGATCATTTTCAAACGGTGAAAAATAATAATGATTTTTTATACAACATCAAGAGGAATGAGATTCGACATCACACACACACGTGTTTAGGCAAAAACTTTCTGACTGATCACGTGTAAAAAATTAACAAGTTTTGTTTGAGAGTTCCACGTGGCAGGACAACATACAATGCCGTGCGAAAAGTACTGCGTGATAAAGTCGACTTTCGCAACTGTTCATGTTTGACTCTGCGCACTTTTCATTGTCATTTCAAAAGCCATTCTCGCAGGAAATTGTAACAGTTTGAATATTGTATATACATATAATTATAAATAGAGATATTAAAAATAATATCCCTCAATAACCTTTTGTCTATCATACGTTAACTATGCGATAAAAAATGTTATTTATTTAACCACGTTTAATGTTGTGTCGGAACTTTGTCAAACTTGAAAACAGCTGTCACATGGTTACCGAAACGTCAAAAAATAATAAAAAAAAAAACTCTGAAATCAACTGCAGGTATCAATGTTTTGTAAATTAATATTATACTAATTTAAAAATTGGTGTTTCGTTATTTCGTACTGATATGAAATCTTAAAAAAACCTTTAGTTATGATTTTATATAACTTCTTGCAGAGCTAGCTTGACTTCTCTACGATCTATCTGTATTCTGTTTAAAGATCACTAACAATCAATATTTATGTCTCACATGAAGTCAGTAAATACATTGGCTAAAGGCACTTGTAACTGAACTTAACCTCCCATTTACTTACTACAGAAGTAAACTTGATATCATCAACATATTGCTGAAGTAGATATGTTTGAGAACATTTGTTTAAATTTGTTTTCGTCTTAGGGTGCCGGGTATAAAAGTCGTAGAAACCATTCCTTCGGCGCAGTCCGCACAGCGACTTCACCCGGAGCAGACGCAGGCAGAGCCAAACTATTGGCGCGGGTACTCAGCATTCCCTGAGACAGTGAGACTGCCTTTGGGTGAAGTCGCTGCGCGGACTGCACCTCCTGGATTTATACAGAAAAGTGAAACTACTCTGGAATAGAATTCAGGTAATAATTAAGTTTTAGAGCGGAAGTAATCTTTATATTTCTTTTCCTATAATAATTGTGATTTAATACTATTTTTTATGCTATGCTCAGGATGTCACGGGAGTGGTCATCATTGCCGTCGGCGGCTTCCCATCTGCCCATCATTAGCAGTGAGCAAGCAGATTACTGCTGTCGCTCGGTATTCCATTGTCACACCACCTCCAGGCCCCATCATCTATAGCATCAGCAGCAAGCAAGCAGTACCAAAACCCCGAAGAGCAAACTCAAGTATCACACTTATACGTTAGTGACCTTTGAAGTTCTTTATAAATATTTCTGTGTGTAATGCCTATTAATCACATTTAAGCACGACAAATTTGTAAAATGTTTATATGAAGGATTGCTCTTTTAGATCATCGCGAGTTTGTACTAAGAACTTCTTTTCACTATGTCAATATGCCAGGCGCTTCCTGAATACTGTAACAATGCGTATGGTCAGCTAAGTTGCTTGCGATTGTAGTAAATAATTATGATCGCAAGCAATTTTCACATGCAGGCATGTTCACCTTCTTGTTTAAATACTTGTAACTGATTTGTACATTATTTGTTATCAGGAACAAAGTGAGTGATCCACACAACTATTGAAGTCTATGCTACTTCCACATTTACCATCATCATCATCATCAGGGTAAGTAAATAAACCCTGTTGCCAGCGTATTTGTCGTTTCTAATTATTGTGATCTAATGTTGTTTGTTTTGCTATGCTCAGGATATCGCGGTTCTACAACTGCCCGGCATCAGAAGTTTCATCACCACGCCACCTCTACGCTGCATCCGAAGTTTCATCACCACGCCAACTCTACACTGCATCAGAAGTTTTATCACTACGCCACATCTACACTGCATCAGAAGTTTTATCAACACGCCACCTCTACACTACATCATCTACAGCATGAGCATCAAGTATGCAGCGGCAAGAAAGAAGCCGATTCAAGATTAATGCTATCACGCTGCTTTTCATTGCCACGCCATCATCAGGCTCCATTATCTACGGCATGAGCAGCGAGCAAGTAGCAGCAAGAAAAGAAGCAGATTCAAGATTAATTCATTGCCACGCCATCATCAGGCTCCATTATCTA
>JACJUM010003259.1:3570893-3690308 GCA_020976665.1 Heortia vitessoides | reverse complement strand
CACGCGGTGTTTCATTGCCACGCCATCATCAGGCTCCATCATCTACGGCATAAGCAGCGAGCAAGTAGCCGATACAAGATTAATTCATTGCCACGCCATCATCAGGCTCCATTATCTACAGCATGAGCAGCGAGCAAGCAGGAGCAAGAAAGAAGCAGATTCAAGATTAATACTATCACGCGGTGTTTCATTGCCACGCCATCATCAGGCTCCATTATCTACAGCATGAGCAGCGAGCAAGCAGGAGCAAGAAAGAAGCAGACTCAAGATTAATACTATCACGCGGTGTTTCATTGCCACGCCATCATCAGGCATGAGTAGCGAGCAAGCAGATACATTAATGACCTTCGAAGTTCTCTATTGATATTTCAGTGTGTACCTAATATGTATTACTTACATTGAAGAACGACAGATGTTTTTCAATGTTAATTTTAAGGTTTGCTTTCTTTGTTTTAATTTCTTTTTTATTATTTTTTGCACCATTGTTCTTGTATTCGTAAAACAAAATGTAACACGCGCTAATGTCAAGGGTTGATGATTGTCTTAGAATTAAGATTTTGTTACAGTGTATTAAATCTTTCTGGTCATCGTTGTGTGTGACTTATTTTAGTTGGATGACCGCAAGTATTATTAAGAACTTCCTTTCACAGTGCCAATATGCCAGGCGCTCTCATAGTACTGTAACAAACCGTGTGGTTAGTTAAGTTATTTATTATTATTTTGTCTTTTTTAGTTAATGCCCAGATACCTTATATGTATAAGTGTTAGTATTAAGATCTTGTAACAGTGTATTACACCGTATTCGTCATCGTTGTGTGTGAGCTATTGTAGTTCGATGATCGTAAGTTTTTATTTAGTACTTCCTTTCACAATGTCGGTATGCCAGGCGCTTCCTAAGTACTGTAAAAAAGCGTATGGTTATTTAAGTTATTTATAATAATTTTATTAGTTTACGTGATGTTAAGCTACCCCTATCTTGTAGGCATGTATGTGTGTTTGTATTAATATTTGCACTTTAGTTTTATGAGCCCACATCCTTACTTTTAGTTTTATGAGCCCTCATTTTAAGAATAAGTTCATTTTCTCCAAAGCTCTGTCCGTCACGATATTCCTGAAAACGGGTTATATTAAAAACTGTGTCCGCTATATTAGTTATATCAATAAAAGCTTGCTTTGTTCTTAATGTTATATATCATTTCATCTCCTATTATATATAAGTATATTAATTATAGACTAGGACTATGAAATTTTTAGTCTTTAACCTTGTCTACAGTACATCTTATATTTAGTAGAGTGTAACATGAGTACGAATATTCCGTCGATTTTCCTTTGAAATAAACAATACATACAGTGATTACCATCAAAGACCTCAAAATTATTATCATTACGATAACAAATACAATACTTAAATTTTCTCACTTTTATATTTATCTCGCTATCAGGTCAATGTAAGAGAATATATTGTCATTATCATGCAGAGTGCAGATCTGAGTGCATGTGTTTCACATTATATCACAAGGGGAGGAAATTTTCCCGAGATGAAAAGGATTTAAAATACTTACATGTCAAAATTTAATTTAAGCTAACGTACAGGTATGAATTCAGATTGTCTGTCATGTGTTGTTCTGAAGCATGCTGGCATCTTTGGATTGAACCATTCAGAATTAAGCAAATCGTCTTCTCCGCTACTATGTACAACTCATATCATTATCGTGTGACCGATCATCTCGTGATTTTGTATTTAAACGATGCGCATAAAACTTTTGAAGACGAAATGATTCCACACATCATCATCTTATCAACTATAAGACGATCCAATAGAACCGATTGTATGCGGCCTGTGTCCAGCTGGATCCTGCGGTTTTAGTCAGATCGTCTATCCATCCTACCGCCCTACGCTACACTTGCCGGTACGCGGTCTCCATTCCTGGACCTTACGACTCCAACGGCCATCGGTTCTAAGTACCAAAATACTCGCCCACTGCCACTTCAGCTTACTAATCACCCTATGTTTATTAATGTCTCTTCATTCCTGCAAACTCGGAGCATTGTCCTCTCCATAGCTCGTTGAGCTACTTTCAATTGGCCAATAAGGTATGTCAGCGAAACGTGGTCTCTTACCATTGACCTCGCTTGTAACATACATTGGTCGAATACTTTTGACTTGAATCACTGAGGTATATATGAGGTATCTATGATTCCATTAAAAGACTATTTATTTATTTTGATGTTTGATATTAAATATTGATGGCTTGTCGCGGAAGTCACTTAAAGCACTTGTGTAACGGACATCAGACAACAGAGGAATCATGAAGTATACTACATAACCAAGACGCAGAACAAACATAAATATCATCTTGTAAATATTAGTCCCACTGGGGATCGAACCCACGAATCTCGGCGCCCAAGACAGGATCACTACCATCTGCGCTATCGGTCCTGTTATACATACAATACATATGTTGGCTTTTTCCAAAACTTGCAATGTGAATCTGTTAAAGTCCCCAATCGTGTGCAGCTGCGCCCTCACCCTTAGCTATTTATTTCAACCTTGAGAGTGACCCGTTATCTGAGAAACGGCAGTCGTTACTCAGTCTCGACGCCGGATGTGTCCAGCGAGATTACTGTATTTAAATATGATCAAAAGGGTCGAATTTTGTGTGACGGAAGTATACTTTCAATTCGCTTGAATAATTCGTGCAACCCGTGACCCACTTTCGTCAAGATCAGTCACTACATACACCAAACGTGTTCCCGTGAGAGACGAGTCGTGATTTGGTATTGTTAAGAGCGTTACAAACTGCATAGTCAGAAACGCTCTGAAGAAGTCCGCGTAGTTTTTTTTAAGCCACTAAAGTGTCAAATAAACATGCGGCCCATATGGTTAACAGTTACCGCAGCCGTTTATAATACCGAGAGATCATTCACGCATTGCAGATCCTTTGAAAATCCTTTTAACTCTTATTTTGAAGGCCTGTGGTACTGGCAGAACATAATAGTATCTCCCCCTGTACCAGGTGTCGTAAGATGCGACTGAGATACTAGTACCAACAGATGGCGGTATATCCATCCAAAGCGGTGTAGCTCAAATACTACAGGGCGGTTATGGGCAGCAGCATTCCCGTCGCGAAGCTACACTCTGCGATTGCCACCACGCTTGCCCAGCGCGGCAATTATGGGCAAATGGGCAAAAATGAGGTGTATGTTCAGCAGTGGACTCTTTACGGCCGTTATGATGATGATGATATTTTTGAAGAACCCCATACTGTAGTCTTTTGGGAAAACCTCTGCAGGGAGTGGCAAACAATCATACAAACTTACTTATTTATTTATAACATTAGTAGGTATAAAAACAATGTTATGAATAACATACATATTTGGATTAGAAATAATAATATAATTAACAACACTAATTTCGATACAATTTCAATATCGGAAGATCTAAGAAATGTTTTTAATATTAATTTCTATTGATGCTCCGCTCCTATTGGTCAACATCACGCAATTTTTCTTTTCGAATTAATAGTACCTGAGTACGTTCAATCTAACAAACAAACTTTTCAGTTTTCTAGATATAAATAGATTATAATATCGCCTGGGACGTTCGTTGTTATCAAGTTGTGTAAAGAGCAATTTTATTGACAATGTTAAATACTTGTCGTGATTTCCGCATACAGATAAGAATTAATAAATAAATAAATTTCAATAACATCTCATAGATTGACCTGACTCCGTGATAATTCGCCTAAAGCACATGTGTTACGGATACTAGACAACAGAGCAATCACAAATATAGGTACTACTTATATACATATATTTTACACCCAGACACAGAACAAACATAAATATCATTATATAAATATTTCTCCTGGGTGGGAATCGAACCCACGACATTTGGCTCACGAGACAGGATCACTACCGTTTGCGTCATCGGGCCCGCCAATAACACATTCGCAGAAAATGTGCTAGTTTTGATCAAATTTGACTATGGTATTTAATATTAGAAAAAAGGTACAGTGAGTCAATCCTAAAAGAGATCAAACCGATCCTAATCGCGCAATTGCCGCTGCTGGGGCACGCAGATGAAAAACGGGCACAAGGTCGCTCGTAAATGAGCCACCTCGCCCCCTCCCCCCCCAGGTTTTTGTAATACTTAAATCGGGTTAAAAGCAAATACCAAAAGAAGTATTCAAGGAAAAATCATTTGTGTGTATTTTTGAATTTTTTCAATTGATGTTCCGCTCTTATTGATCGTAGCTTCATGCTTTGTAACTTCAAAAGCCTTTCTGGATAAATGGCCTTCCCCACACAATTTATTTATTATTTTTATTCCAACCTATATTTCTTGGGATTAGCGCGTTTTACCAAATAAACATTTCGGTTTTAGAATATTACTAGTAGTGCCCGCGACTTTGTTCGCGTGAAATAGTGCTTTAGTGGTATAGGGACTTCTAGAATTTATTTACTTATTTATTTTAAAACGGATACGGAATGGAAAACGGAACCAAATGTTTCGAATTCTAATATAATATATAATAAATGAATTTTTTAAGTCGTACTTTCGCCGTTCTATCAAACAAACTACCAAACTTTTAAGGTTAATAATATTTATATAGATTAATAATAATAATAATAATATATGAATTCCCACAACATCTCATACATTGACCTGACTCCGTGGTAAGTCGCTTAAAGCACTTGTGTTACGAATGCCAGACAACAGAGGAATCACAAATATACTACTTAAATACATATATTTTACACCCATACACAGAGCAAACACAAATATCATCATATAAATATTTGCTCTGGGTGGGAATCGAACCCACGACCCCTGGTGTACAAGACAGGATCTCTACCATCTGCGCCATCGAGCCCGTCAATTCATTATTAGTAAAGATATGCTAGTTGGCAATAAATTCTTTCTTACTTTTAAATTTAAAATATCTAAAAATCTGTTTTTGTTTTTAATACACTTTCACGCCCAAACAGTTTTTATATTATTAGTTCTTATACCCCTAAGTGATAGTTATAGTAAAGAATGTTGGGGTTGCCCAACTCTACATTTTATAATGTATTTATGCGCATATATTTTTAATGTAACATAAAAAACTACATATAGCCCTAAATGTTTACTCTTCTATCCCCTAACCCTATTTTTAATAGTAGTTTTAGTAATTTAATAATTTTTTGTCATTTATATGGCAGAACTACGTTTGCCGGGACAGCTACTCTTTTTATAAAATATTCATAGCACAGTGTTTATCCGGTTTGAATAACTAAACTACAGAATTTTGATAATTTTTTGCTTACTGAGTACAGTTTGACCTCACTTGGGAAATAGAATAGTTACTTCAATTTTTAATCGCAATATTATATTTATGAAAAACATACGCCCGTCGGGTAATAATTCAACCAATTTTAAACAAATATTTTTCTTTACCCGCTAGCTTTATGACAATGGTTTGTTGGCGCCGTCGCCGTTAGCACTTAACTTTTAAGGCTCGTCTAGCGCCGACAGACTAGTTTAAGGTAGGCGTGATGAAATTATCTGTGTTAGATAACTTTTATGATCCCTTGGGTCATCAGGGTCATCCCTACTAATACTATAAATGCGAAAGTAACTCTGTCCGTCTGTCTGTCTGTCTGTTACACTTTCCTGCCTAAACCTTTCAACCGATTTTGATGAAATTTTGCACTAACAATCTTTAGACTCCGAGAAAGGACCAAGGCTATTTTTTAATTCTAAATAAGGGTTATAAGGGATCGAAAGGGGGAATGAAAAATTTAAAGTAAAGCTATTTTTAGAGCTAGAAACTTGAAACTTATTTTTCATGCCATTGATTCAATATAAATCAACATGACATTCATAGTTTATATAAGTTAAGGTAAAGAGGTATGGTACCCAAAAAAACTAATCCACCCAAAAAAAATAATTTTCCTATTGGAAATATTAATGTTAATATTACTTATTTATTATTATTTTATTGAAGAATGATGACGATTTCCGAGTGCTTCTAATGGGCGTACTTGAATAAAGTATATTTGACTTTGACTTTTGACTTTAGTATAGTAAGTATAAGGCAGCAGTCTGACCCACCAGCTAGTAATTTATAAGGATTGGGTCTATGCGAAAATGATTGCAGTCGCCGGTCAATCACAGGTAAAATAGGTTTTATTGATCATCTAAAAGTACTATGTTTGATTGAAATTTTGTTTTTTAAACCTTAACTTGGAAGGACATTTTCATTAAAATGCTACGACAGATTCTCGATCATTCTACGTAGAATCCTCTCAAGCAAACAATAAAATTTGGACTCGGATAATATTGATAACTGTATATACTATTTGAGTCAAAATTTAGATGAAATTCTATTGTGTTAAATATGTAGATTTGACTTCTAGAAATCAATTTTAAGTTTGTTTTTAGATATCTTTCGCATGAGTTGTAATTCGCGAAAATGTGTTTTGCTAATAAATGGTCACGGAACTAGTGGCTAGGAGATTTGAACCTCTACGTTACGTTGCATTACCGTCATATGACTTCAATATGATTCAAGTTTTATTTAAAAAAAAAGTGTGTCCTAGTCCTAGTCCAAAGTGTAAAGTGACCTATCAGTTTGTAAGTGTTTTAGGGTTTCTAAAGGATTTGAAATAATACATAATATTTCACACAATACATTTATTAATCAGACACAAATTATTATGAAATACACAGAAAGTAATTGAGAACACTTAGACAGTAAACATGACATGAAGATGTAGCGAGAGTACTTATGAGAGTAGAATATAGTCAAGGACATGGAAGTTTAATAACCTAATTAAGAAAGTACATTGACGAGAATAGAAATGATTACATTTAATGACTTAAACAGAGTTCTACAACATCAAACACCGATACGCCGCACTTTAAACATTATTCTAATAAGATAGAAGATCTGTGCTATGGCGTCTTACATATACCTTAATCCTAATACATTAATGAATAAATCCTATCTCTCGAGGTCGTCGAACATTACAATCAAGATAGGTACCAATACGATATGTTCTACCATCGAGCCTTCGTCCTGAAGATAACATCGAAGAAGGAAGTACAGAATGAAAGACAGTACACGCAATAGGTTTGGAAACAATAAACCAAGAACTTAAAGTTAACCCAAGGAAATTATCTTAACTGAGTATAAGAATCTTCCTTAAAATCGCCATCCTGGTCAGCCCCGTCATGATTTTATTGGAAGATCGCCGCGCCTTATAATTTAAAGTAAAATACAAGTTAAAGAAGAAATGACAATAGATCTTAAAAGATACGGTTACATAGAAGAATTACATCGACACGTACAACATTTATTCTAAATCTAATTTTCCAGCGTTCTTCGACCCCACTCTTGACCCGATGTTGCTTGCTCGCTGATGACGCCCGTGGTGGTTGCGCAGATGGAACATCACGCGGCAGCAGTACGAACAGTAGCCTCGGCAACCTTCGCAATGCAGAAAAGAAAATATTAGTATACCATAAGGAGCGGATAAAGAAGAGCGGGGAGGAGGAGGGGAGGATCCGACATTGGCCAGGAAATTCACCTTTACGGTGAGGGTGACGACGCCTGGTCGATGATGCACCACCGACTTCATCAGTTCACTCCGGGAGGTCGGCTCACTGCTCCTGAAAACATATAATGTTTTTTTTTAAATTTGATAACCAACAGGGCCTAATCGAAGTCCCTGGATAAAAATACATTAAAACATTTACAGTACTATACTTACTCGCAGCTACACCATATGAGCCGTCAACTGGAACAGTATCAGGCTCCGTTTCATTCATACCTTTTCTCACACACAACATATATCTCTGTGGTGATAGTCATCGCAACGAATACACCATGCAGCCTGTTCCAACCCAGTGTGGTAGCAGGGTAGATGTTCTGAGGCTGCAGGAGCCGGGAGCCAGACGGGCTCCCTATGGCTCCGGTGGAAACGTTGCGATGACTACGCCGCAGACTGGGTCCGGCAACCTTTTATACCCTACGCCCAGACGCAAATCGATCACCGCGCATGTCCAGTGCATCCCCTTGTATCGATTTTTCTAGAATGTTCCATGGGAATGTTCCTGTTTGGCTCGCAATTTCTGTTTAAATCGCTACGATCACAGTTATTTGTCTAGAATGTTCCTTAGAGCGGTAGAGACAGTTTTGCTGAAAGTAGGAAAATAATGGTATAAGACCAGCTAGGAAGTTTGTATAGTTTCCGGCTGCGAATTATTGAAACAATGAAGTATCTTAAAATCAAAACCTGTTCTATTTCGTTGATTTTGATACAGTAATAATTTTGGAGACATTTAATTCATACTTTCCGCTAGGACTTTTAAATATTAAACAATTTTTAACACAATTTAAAACTACTACATCCGTTAGAGATGTTTCAATTATTATTCTCATATCAAGTGCATCGATACAGCAGTTATGAAGTACAGATTTTACGTGTCGATAAAATTTTTAATCTTTTAAATTTGAATACTTGTAGCATCGATGTTAATGCCAATATTTTTTGTTAATACGTATCTGTGGCTATCCACAAATAATTTGAAAAGCTTCTATTGATAATATATAGCAATATAGATATAGAATATAGATAATATATAGCTCCTTCGATAAATATATAATGTTCATTACAATTACAAATATTGTAGAACATTTTATTAGCATGTGGAAAAGCAGGATTTTTGCTAAAAGGTAATTATTAGAACTTGATGTCCCATGAGATTCTGGCCACGCTATAAATTAAAAATAAATTACTAATTTATTCTACTGCCCACATCAATTTGCATGTCATCTATCAGAGGTAATTAAATTTTCTTAAAATATTAAAGCTGGCCAATCAGACTTCAAAATTTTGACAGATCTGTATAGATAGATCTTTTACTTTGTTTATCCGATGGCTGTAACCAGCGGCTACGTTCGATTAAAAATTATGCAATTAAAAAATCATCAAAAGCTAACTCAAATGCGAACCGTATATATATTTTACATAATAAGAAGTGGCGTATGCTAGTCTCTCATTTAAAAATGTACAACGATCGCGAAATTTTGGCAATTCGTGTAGATTAATTTGTTACTTTGTTGTCAACCACGACAGATTTAATAACAAAATATTTTATTGGAATCACAACGTTACAGAATTCCAGATTTGGTATTACACGAGAATAGAGATCAACATAATTAAGTAGGTATACTCAATTTGCATATTTTTAGCAACATTAAGCATTATATTTTTTATTATTAAATAGTGCAGTTTTGATTAGAAATATTAAAAAATTTGAAAAAGTACGTATGAGCCCTGTAGTTACGATGTTTTCTGTATTTTTTTTAAATAATCACCATCATATTGTCCGTAGGATATCCATCGGTAGGCATGACCTCCTCAAGTGATTCCCAATAGAACCAGTTGTATATGACCTGCACCAAGCGCTAATATGCAGGTCGAGTCCGCTCCTCAGCCCATCTCGTGAGTGCTCTAGCTAATGCGTGATCTCGATTCCAGTACCGTAGGAATCCATCGGTCGCCAGTCTGTGTGCTATATTCCCAGCTAACTTCCGCTATTATTAATAGCTGTCCATAGTTTTTTGTCAGTAAAATATACGGTTATCTTTGCGAGTTTAATAGTTTTCTATTCCTGGTACTGATTTTTGATACTATTCTAGCAATCAGTGGAAAAAAGTTGGGGGCGCTGTTGTCAGTTTTTAGGAATTCAACGTATTATAATAAGCCTTACTTTTTATCAAATCATAAAATAGAGTTTATACTATCAACTATGTACGCTTAAATATCAACTAAAAGCAGCCCAATTCATCGTGGCAAATGTGTATGTATTATTTTGTTTTTATAACACAATTTCCAATCTACCCATTTTAAGGGACTGCATCACATTGAATCGATGTCATGTTCGGAACGTAAGTCACTATTCATGAAACTAGGTCTTAGCTTGACCAAAACACTTCTATTTCTATCCTTGTCTTTTGATTTCCAATGAATGTAGGTGGGAAAGGGATGGATACGTATAGTTTGACTAGCACTTGCACTACATAGATATTTAAAAAGTAAACATCCATGAATGTTTGGTCCTCCATCTTTATAAGTGGAATACCATTTGTTTTTGATATTTTATAATGTAAATACTTACTGTTGTTAGAAAAATTGTAAATGAAGCATCTGCTTTTAATGTTTTCGATGATAGTTGGCACATTCTTTATGTATTCAAGTACCTACTACAGCTTTTTTAAACGTAAATCTGTATACAAATTCTTATATCACATATTCTTATATAGTTCTTTCTATCATTCTTATATAAAAGAATACACATTCTTTGTACAAAACTGATATTATTTAGTAGACTGGTTTAAATCCAACCGCTGTTAACGGGGTCGACTTAACGTCAACTGTATTGCAAGATCCTGTTTGATTTCTTATGTAGCTTTTGTTAAAGAATAAACTAAGCAACACGTGTACCGGGACCCTAGGACCGGAAATATCTCAAGGTAATAAGGGTATAAAGATAATAGGACACGTGACTTTTTAAAGAATAAAGACTTAAGACCTCGTTTTAAAATATTAAGAGCCATTTAGGTACTTAATTTAAAATTGCCCAGGATTATAAATATATAATGCCTTTATGCGATCTTATAAAGAGAGATACAAGTTTTAATTCAAATTATGTTATCAAAGCGAAGAAATATATATATATATATACATAGTAGTGCAAATGAATACTTATGCTTTTCCTAATCGCCCATTAGCGTCTCTACCTCATAGCTAATTTCTCAGTCATATAACAAAAGAAAAAAGTCATGTACTTTTTTCTTTAAATTGCTATACACATACGGTTTATAGGTCCTTGAGATTTTAAAAATGTTGATTTTAGGCATTTGCGTATCTAATGTTAATTTCCAGGGGGTACCTAGCCCCAGACATACAATGGCCGTTGCGAAGACGCACTAACTTGTTTCGTTTCAGTAACCTAACATACTGGGGTGGAATTGGAAAGTGGCCATATGGCTTCACAATAAAACGAAACTATCTCACCGAGTTTGAACTCATCTGATTGATCTTGACGAGTATGTACTATATATATACTATAATTACCTCAAGAAGTAAACACAAAAGTTTACAGCCTCTTTTGAGTAATGAACAAAATAATATCATATGTTAACTTGTCTCAATCAAAAGAACCATGAAATCAAAATTCAGAAAATTTATCCTTAGTGTTAAATCTGTCTTTGAAATTAAGCAACCCTACGTGCGGTCGTATATTTGATGTGTGACCAAATGTATAATTATTATAATATGCCTGCACACTAACGTAAGATGCAGGCACATTCGAGATGGGCGAGCCAGGACTCTTGTTTTTGAAGTCTATACTTAAATTTATTGTTCTATTAAATATTTATTTACAAAATATTTGCATTATGATATGTACGAAGATACTATTTACAACCAGATCGATACAATATAATATAAATATCACATTTAGATATCTTGTAATAACAGCGGAACCGACCTGTCAAATGATCACAAAGAAGTCTTTAATCTTACAAGAAAACTAAGCAAAATAGTTATGGAGCTAACTATCGACCACTTCATTTGTTAATTCGAATCTTCATATTCTATGGAACTAATAGCTCTTAAATAGGCAAATTTTGCCGAATAATCTTTCGCCACTAAAGATTTATATTAGTACTAGCTGAACCTACAGACGTTGTACTGTTTTTACCTACTAACTAGGCAACATTCAATATTATTTCAGTGGGAATGCGACACAGGAACAAGATGGTGCACGTGAGAACGCAACCGCCGCCGCTTTTCTAAAGTCTGCAATACTCTTTATTGCCCGGCAAATAAGTGAGTTGAAGTGGCAGTGGGAGTGGGCAGGGTATTTGGTACGGAGAACTGATAGCCGATGGAGTCGTAAACTCCGGTTCTGGAATGGAGACCATGGAGTACCGGCAAGCGCAGCGTCCACCCGCAAGAAAGACATGATCTGTCTTACACCGCAAGATTGCGCTAGACAGGACGAACACAACCGGTCCTATTGGAAATTACTTGGGGAGGCCGATATCCAGCAGTGGAGTCTTATGGCTGATATGATGATAAATACTCTTCATAATATTAGCTAACTGCCAACGAAAGTTCGTCTACATATACTATATATATATTATATTATCCCTACTAATATTTTAAATGCGCAAGTAACTTTGTCTATCTGTCTGTCTGTTACGCTTTCCCGCTTAATCCTCTAAACCCTGAAATTTGTTGATGAAATTTGTCACAGACAATCTTTAGACCCTGAGAAAGGACACAGGCTATTTTTTAATTCGAAAAAAGGGTTGTGAGGTCTCGAAAGGGGGGATGAAAAGTTGTATGGAAGATTCGCTATTTTTGGAGCTAGACACTTGATACTTATTTTTCAGACCTTTGATTCGATATGGCACCTAAAGAACTATTCCACGCGAACGAAGTCGCGGACACAGCTAGTATAGATATAAACTAACCTCTCTCAAGTTGAATCAAACTGTATATAGTAAGCGACAATTATTAAAATCTATTTACAAGTTTAAAAGTTCATTTGCGTTGATTTTACTGATATTTCTACGACATTCCTGGGAAGTTGCTCTACATAGAGCCCCAAACTGAACTAATTTGTATCTACATTATAACCTACAAAATCATATTTTTTTTTGGGTGTAGACTTCGGATGCGTACCGGGTTACTGAGGAGCATTACTCGAACTCTTGTAGGCAGAATTACATTTTATCATTATTAAATGCTAGACAAAAATACTGTATGCTATTTCCTTACATCAGTGCGAAACCTTGTATAATACGCATACTATGCTTCAAGGTTGAAATATAATCGAAAATGCATTTGGATTTGTAAAGGTATTTTTTTCAAGTATTCATTAATGACATCGATTATTAATTAATATTTATTCATTCATTAGATTTACAACCTATATAGGTTATAAATCTAATGAATATAGGTATAGGACCGGTAGGAGATTATACTTACCAGTAAAGTAATTAAAAAAAACTTTGACATGTTAAAAGAATTGCGACCAGTCTAAAGACATATTGACTCACGATAAGAGTTTAACATCCATTGGCAAAAAAAAAACGTCGACGTACATTAAAATTAAATGAAACAAATTACATGAGACTTTATTTATTCAAACCAAGTCACGTAAGAGTTACATAAAAATTACATCGATACAAAAAATAATCGATTTACAAATATATACATACAAATTGTTTCTACGTTTCTACTTACAGATATAAACATTCCGCCCACATCAGATTTTACCATTATTATTCTCCTAGACTATTCTGAAATCCTAAAAGTTACCTCTTCGCTGTTTTCTTCTTTTTACATTTATGGAGCGATAGACAATTTTGAATTATCTCCTGTCAAACAAATATCATAGACAAAAATCAGATACTACTTACTTACAGATACTCTATCAATACTTGACTTCTGTAATTCGAGAGCTGAATAATCTAAACGGTTTTAACACAAACATTTTAATTAGTTTTGTAACAAACGTGATAATCGGTAGCGTTACGTTTACGTTAATTGGATCAGGTAACAGAAAGTATTTATCTAGAATCTTTGGCTTTTATTTGGTAAAAACACAAACACCATTGGTAAAACCGAATCGTAACCACGACAACTGCAAATCTTCAAAGACATTTCTTCGTTGATATTTTGTCAAGGCATTATTACCCATATGTGGGCGGAATATAAACAATTTAACAAGTGTAGTCATAAAAGATTTAATCAAAGCACGCGTAGCTGCCCTTGAAGTCATCTAATATATCTATCAACATATTAAATTCATAGCATTTACAAACCTAATGCTACGCAAATGTCAGTAGTGTAATGACTTCTGTAAATTGATTTAATAAAAATATAACGATATATGCACTGCTAAAAATGTAGGAAGTTGTTCCATTTGTAGGAATAAACAGCGAGTGATATAAACACTCGTAATTAACAAACGATACATGTGAGTAGCGTGACCTTATTGACCTTTTTCAAACGTTCGGCGAAGACAGCGATATCAACATTGTAAGTTTTCCTTTACAATTATGGTATTGTTTGTGTATACGGGCTGTCAAACACACAAATGACAACAAAGTAAGTCTACTGAAGATTTTATTATAGGTATATCAAAAACAAATACAGTAACAGATTGGTAAATCAGAATTAGTACAATGGGTGGCCTTACAGAATATGCCAATTAAATGCAAAGATGGTAGGGTCATTTATATAGTAAGCACAAATTTTTAAGGCCGGTTAAAAAAGGACAAATTAAGCTAAGAAAATAAATATGCCATTCAAAAATATCATAATTCAAACAATTTTGTTTAATAAAAAACATATCATCAGGTCGCACAAAAAGAGACCGTAATAATAATTACACGATGCGATGCCTTGAAACTATTTTTAAAAAATAATGATCGAACTTTTTTATTCTAGAAAAATATCATATTTAAATTTTACTCTAAAAAAGACATCATATTTAAATCTAAGCTGAACTTTTGAGAAGATACACGCATTGGCCATATCACTTCCATAGAATGAATGTTTTAAAATATTTGCGCTCACTCAGAAATGACTAAATAAATTACCTTAAATCACATTTAAGTCTTAGGTGTTTTCGTTATTTATAAGCTAATAATTTTCAAACAACCTTTAGATGGACAAAACGCATATAAACATTTGGCAGCTTGAAGTGTATGACGATTTAGTAAGAAACAGATTAAGAGTTATCGTTACACACGTTAATACACATTCAGTATTTAATTTTCCCTAAATATCTTAATTTTTATAGAACAATATAATGCGCAGAAGGCTTACCTACATTATATATTTCGTATAACATCAACTAGTTCCAACCGTCCACTTCCAATATATAAGAAATTACAGCAGCCTTATATGGTATATTACGTTGATTAATCGAATATATAATATGCTTATTCATGTATATAATTTCTATTTATAACTTTAATATTACTAAATAGGTTATTTAATAGCTAACCTATGTTTTATACATTTCTACTTCTGAGGCTTTTCGTGTATTTCGGAATGGCTTCAGCCATTCTCATTGATATCAATATAATGGTTACACGGTTATTATGTATGTACAAGATATGAATAAATCAAATATATTGATACATGTACGCAATAGCTACTGGAGACCCATTATTCCATTGACACAATTCATTGCAGTTTCGACAGCCATATCATAAACTAACCAATATCGGCCAATATTGATTAGTGTTTGCCTTCCTTTGAATAAAGAATGAGCGTGACATACAACCCACCACGTGGATCTAGGGTGTGGGGCACATTAGGTCACCCATCCCAATACCAACAGTACCCAAAGTTGCTTAACGTCTACGATCTATACAATTCATAATCGCAGTATCAAGATATTCCTGTCAATATGAAACTGTATATGGTGAAAATCAAATACTACACTGCTATTACAAATAACGTTAATAATGATTAAGAAAAATCTAGAATCAATATCTAATGACAACATAAAAATTATATATTCGACCAGTACAACTAAAACGATCGATTAGTGCCAATGAAAAAAGGGGCATCCATGAATAAATGTCTTAATTTAATGAATAAAAATATAATGATATACGAAGAATTCATAGCATCTAAAATCCTTATCTAAATTACATGGTATATAGATAATATAGTATAATATTTCATTGATATTATTAGTCTAAGATTACATTAAGTCTAAGATACATTATTAACAAGAAATTACTGCGACAACGTGAAGTTGCATCCTAACTATTTAGCTGCAACTACTGCTAAAGAGGTTAAGTTTGGGAACTAAGGTTTAGGTTTGCAAATTTCACGACTGAAAACTGATCAACTATAATGTGTTAAGTAAAAATGTCGCGCATTTCTCTAGATCGACTGCTGCACCCAATTTAATCATACATTTTTGTTGTTTATAAACGGCAGGAGAAGGTTTTGTACGGGATCAATGAAAAAATATTGCATTACCTAATGTCTATACGCAAGTAGCTACTTCATAGGTCAGATATTATATTTTAGGGATTAAAATTAACATTTATTAAATTAACCTACATTAACAAGATTAAATAGATAAAACTTGACTATGTGTCTTAACTATATTAATTAACCTTGACCCTAAACTATTATATAAGAATATTGTGAATGCCATAGTGTTCTGACGGTATGTACGCCTGAGCGGATTTTAATGGAAAAGAAAATAGAAATCTGTTTAATAAATTTTTTTAAACAGATTATTTCATAAATAATTCAATTATAATTGTATGAAACATGAATGGTCTTCGCGGGTTTAATTTCCTTTTGTTAACTACCAAGGAAATCCGTAAGAGTTGCTTGAAATCTACAAATACCGACAGATGGCGGTAAATCGACCCAAAACAGCGGATCAGCAGTTGGGCGGGGATGGGAAGCAACATTTCCGACTTGCTACGGCTAATAGTATGATGATGATGATGAAGCAAGGGATCGACACGCATTTTTGTAGTACCAATTTGAGGTCAGGCACATTTTGTTAGATACACTTTAAATCACAAATAGCTTGTGGATTTCAAATTTAAAACAATACAAGTCAGATCAAGTGTACACCAGGTTTAAAACAATTGAAGGATGAACTTAAACGACTGCATCTAGCCTATTTGTTGTAACATTGGGCTATTTAATTTTGGTATAACTCTAAAAGCTGCTCTGTGTGGTTACTATAAAGCTCTATTTTCTTGGAAGAACATGTTTGAAATATATTAGCTGCAACGAAGTTATTGCAATATAAACATTATTTAGTACAACCTAAGGTAGCTTTCAGCTCTACAATTTACGTCTAAAACTCACAGGATACCCTACATTAACATTAGTCAACGCATATCACTGTCAGTAGAACAGATGCGATACCTTAAATAATTGCTACTTTTTCTGTACTGTACCATCTCATTAGTTCATTTACATATTATATATACTATACACATATTGTACCTGTGTTGGTAAGCAACAAACAACGACACAACTCAAATATGACCAAAGCTCCAACAAGAAACTAAACAATATACACCTTAAACAGGTAAAAGGATTTTTATTTATCTACCGTAGTAGAGCTAAACCACTGGACCGATTCCCATGATGTTCAGCATTGGGATAGCTTAGATAGGTATAAAGGGTACTGTTGCTGGCGTATAGCGTCTGTCACTCAATTTTCATTTCGCAGTTTTACTGATGTTTGTGGATGAAATTTGTCATGTAATTAAATTAAATCCTGCAAAAGGTTAAAGTTTACTTTTCTTCATGAAAACTTTCTAAATAGGTAAAATAAAAATGATATAGAGATTTCGAGTCATCTCGTTATTTTTGCGAAACAGTGTTATATAACCTTAGAAAGATGTATGTATTTGGAATTACTTACTGTATCATTATTAACTACACATTATATATTCATATAATGAAAAAGTTATGACCTAGAAGTGGGGGATAGACTTTGTAACTACTTAACAGACATTAATAAGCACAAATATTTTTCTAAACAGATCAATTATTATCATTAAATAGGTAACAAAACTTTTTTGATCACACGAAAAATAAACCACCCAAGTATTGGAATACGGCCCGGTAGCGGTATTCTAAAGAATACTTAAGGAAATACAAAAGCAGTAATCAATGAAGTTTTCATAGAAATATACATAAAATATTCTGTATAGCCGAAGAGACAAATGCTTGTTTCATGTATTTTCCCATAGAATTGGATGTGTCTTAAAATATTTGCACTTATTAAAACGTCTTTATAGAGAAAAAAAATAAACCGAACCGGGGCTTCGATAATAGCTACTGGCAATATAAATATGATTTAAATTCTATTATAAATATCTGATTCTACCTCCCGCACAATGTCCTGGTCCAAAGGCTTTCCCCTTTTTATGGAAACCAGAAACAAAGTACGGCCTCCTACAATTTCCATGCCCGCAAGTTTACGCTTGCAAATGTACAGTCAATCTAATCCTATATTATTTATTAACTGTACAGTTAATCTTATCCTATATTATTAATTAATTATTAAAATTACATTACATTATATATACATTCGTATGATGAAATAGTTATGACCTAGAAGAAGGGAATGGCTAAGAATTTACTTAAAAGACATTGAAAAGGACAAAAATTTTAATAAACAGTTTATATATTTTTTTATTGATATTATCACAAACTATTTAGATCAAAAGAAAAATAAATCATCCTGAGTATTCCTTGCAATACCGCCCGTAGGCTTTATGGCAGTTATCGAATAGGTTTTTAAAAGAAAACGCCATAGAAATGAACATCGGAATAGCAGAAGCCGTTATCAACATTACTTTAATTTTAAATCCCATTTAGTCGGCCCTGGTAAATACTGGCCCGCAATGAAAAATGGATTAAAAAGGACGCAAATATTAAAATAAAACCGAAATAACCCCAGAAATGGGCATGGGCTGCTTTCACTAGTGTGCCATAATTTTATAAGTATCCTGAATAGTAGAAGAAATAAACACTTGGCCTATATATTTTCTCATAGAATTGGATATGTCTTAAAATATTTGCACTAATAAGAACGTCTTTATATAAAGAAAAACAAACCAAACCGGGGCTTTGACAATAACATCAGGCATTATAAATATAATTTAAGTGTCTGTATAAATATCTTATTCTACATCCCGCACAATGTCCTGGTCCAAAGGCTTTATTATAGAAACCAGAAAAGTACGGAACTACTACAAATCACTACCTTCATGACATCAACTTATCGTCTGCAAATGTACAATTAATCTAATCCTATATTAATCAGTAAAATTTAATTGTATTATATATACGTTCATATACTACAATAGTTATGACCTAGAACAGGGGATTGACTATGAATTTAGGTAATTGATGTATACAACGACAAATATTTTAAAAAGAGATCAAATATATTTTTGTGATCACAAGAAAAATAAATCAACCGGAGTAGTCCTTGAAATATCGACCGCAAGATTGATGGTAGTTATTAAAAAGAACCCCAAAGTAATGAGAATGGGGAATACCAGAAGCAGTTATCAATATTATTAAAATGTTAGATCAAATTTAGGATGCTGTGGAGAGTAATTTAATAATCATTTTTTTAGTAAAATAAAAACATATCCTGTATAGTTGAAGAAATAAACGCGTTCTATGTACTTATATAAAGAAAAACAAACAAAACTAGTGCTTCGATGATAACTACTGGCCGTTTAAATATAATTTAAGTTTGTTTATAAATATCTGATACAACATCTAGCACAATGTCCTGGTCCAAAGGCTTTCACCATATTTTGGAAACTAGAAACAAAGTACGAACTACTACAATCTGCTACCGTCGTGCCCTCAAATATTCGCTTGTAAATATACAATTAATCTAATCCTATCATTAACATTATATTATGTATACATTTTTATACTAAAATCGGTATGACCTAGAACAGGAGATTGACTAAGAATTTATCTAATAGACGTTTACAAGCACAAATATTTTAAAATTATTTTAAAAACAGTTTAAATATTTTTATATGAAATTATATTACAAATTCTTAGATCACAAGAAAAATAAATCAAAGTAGGTATTTCTTGAAATACTGCCCGCAGACTTTATAGTAGTAGAGGTTGTCACATAAAACTCAGAAGCAATTATCAAAATTATTTAAATGTTGGATCAAATTTAGGATGCTCTGGGGAATAATATATATTTTAAGTAAAATAGTTGAAGAATGAAACACTTGGCCTGTATGTTTTCTCACAGAATCGGATAAGCCTTAAAATATTTGCACTTATTAAAACATCCTTATATAAAGAAAAACAAACCAAACCGGGGCTTTTATAATAACTACTGGCAATATAAATATGATTTAAGTTCTATTATAAATATCTGATACTACCTCCCGCACAATGT
This sequence comes from Heortia vitessoides, assembly GCA_020976665.1. NCBI lineage: Eukaryota > Metazoa > Arthropoda > Insecta > Lepidoptera > Crambidae > Heortia > Heortia vitessoides. Next base: position 3,670,282 of record JACJUM010003259.1, on the reverse strand, counting down.
CCTGGTCCAAAGGCTTTCCCCTTTTTATGGAAACCAGAAACAAAGTACGGACTCCTACAATTTCCATGCCCGCAACTTTTCGCCTGTAAATGTACAGTCAATCTAGTTCTATAATAATAATCATTAAAAATACTTTATATTATATATAAATTTATATCGTTAAGACCTAGAAGTGGGGGGTTAGACTTTGTGATTACTTTATAGACTTTAATAAGCACAAATATTTTAATTGACAGTTTAAATGTTTTATATTATGTATATAAAAAACGATTTTAACCAAAAGAAATATAAATTAACTTGAGTATTTCTTAAAATATCGCCCGCAGGCATCATGTTAGTTATCAAAGAGGTTGTCAAAAATAACGCCTAAACAGTAAACATGGAGAATACTTCTGCTATTCCTTCTGCCATTATCAAAATTATGTTAATACTAGATTAAATACTAAATGCTTTGAAAAATAGTATATTTCTTTTGCTAGATTACAAAAATATTCTAAATAGTTGAAGAAACAAACACTTGTTCTGTATAATTTCTCATAAAAATCGATGTCTTAAAATATTTGCACTTATTAAAACATCTTTATATAAAGAAAAACAAACCAAACTGAAGCTTCGATAATAACTACTGGCAATATAAATACAAATTAAGTTCTATTATAAATATCTGATACTATATCCCATACAATGTCCTGGTCCAAAGGATTTACCTATACAACGGAAACCAGAAACAAAGTACGGTACTACAACCTTCATGCCCTCAACTGTAAAATGTACAAATTTCCTATTCCTATTTTAAATTCTAAGTTGATGAAATTAATGTATTGACAATATTCACTACCGATAATATATTATACATTTTAATTTAATAAATAGAGATAATAAATCCCGTACAATGTCCTAGTCCCAAATATTTACCGTATGTAATGAAAACCAGAAAGAGAAGGTAGTGCAATGTTAAACCTTTATGCTCCCAATATCTTAACCATTTCATATATGAGGAATATAGAATATATCTTATAGAATATCTTTATTTTAAAAGCCTTTGACTTCTAACTTATCCTTACACTATAATCGTTTCCGAACAAGTTACATACAGATATGAATTTATATATAATTAATCATACTTTGAGTTGATTATTTCAATTCATTATATTTATTAGTGATTTTTATTTTTCCTTTAATAATGTACATAATATGTGCTAATTTAATATCTAACTAGATCGTCTAGATCAGTGATTTCTAAAACATTATCTCCGGTAACCCCCAAACTTTCTAATTAAATTTATAGACATCAGTTATATACAAATATTTGTAATTAGATTAGGCAGCATACATTCTGCTGATATATACAAGTTAAATACACCCTTAGCATATTATAATATAGTATATATAGTATATATCTATAATTAAATAATTCAACTATCTACTGATTTACCAGGCATGTCCTCCACATTCTAATCAATATTACACAATTTATTACCTAAGATACACGTTATATATCCATAACCAATGTGTATTCATATATATATACAGTAACACATCTTTTTTTTATCTTTAATTAACTATAAAACTAAGCTACACGATAAATCTACAAAAAATTCGCACCTTCGGTAAGGCAAATGCATAGCTTCACATTTGAAATAGGTAATAACATAGCATGAAAATAAAAATTAATGAACTGATAAGTTCTCAGTTTTTTACATAGACACCTATAGGGATAGATGTAAAACCAATGATTGCAAACAAATTGGACTTAGTATCCAAATTTCGCGGCTTATGCCAAGTTATGTAATATTGCATAATTATGGTTACTAATGGTTAATAGTTTGGTAAACCGCTATAATAAAACGAATCAAACGAGGTGTTGTATTTGCATAAACAAAAAGTACAGTCATACTTTTGTAATACCGAAGGTGAGAATTACAAAATAACTACATACTTATTTCATGAATATTAAAATATGCTGTTTTATATATTTAGCGGCATTGTTCAATATGCAGCTTGTTTTTATAACATTTTAAATCTAATTTTCTCGGAGCACTGACTTCTTATCCCCGTTAGTGAATTAACCAGCCGGACAAAAGTTGTTGTATTCATAAGAGACAATTTGAAATAACAGCATGTAAATTCGCGTCGCGCACAATTTAGTCTTCTTCGAATGCATATATTTGTTGGTTTTCGCTCTTGTGTCAAAGGTGTTAAGGATCAATCTCTGGTAGGCTCTAGCATTCCACAATCTGTTGTTATATACAAACATATATTATTTTTTAATTTTCATTAGTAAAGTTTTGGTTTTTAAAGCATAAAAAACAACAAAAATAAAGTAATATAAATTCCATTATTTATGAACTATCAACGCACAAAACTTTGTTTTATCACAAGCTCGCACTGGCATTGGAACAACATAAAATACATTAAGCAATAGATTTTCTATCAATCTTCGGCATGCAGAATGAAAGAATGCAGACAACAGCCATAACACACTATTGTATCACGTTGCTTCGTTAGCTGAGATAAGAAATTATGCTCTGAAACACTTTATAGGTGGAATAAGTACAGCTGCAATACAGTAGTGCTTCAAGCTTTGTCCTTCGCCTGCTGTAGGCCCACCACAATCGAATCTCTAGAATTGGCAGCCGGCATCGAGAACTCACACTGTCAAACGGTCTTAACTTTTATTCTAATTTCAATTTCGCTTTAATATCCTTGAAATCCTTAACTAAATCTGTCGACTGCTGCCACATTGAAATTGACCCTTAACTTTAAAACACAAGGTAGAAAACCAATTAAATTTTGATTATATGGTGTGATTATATATAATGATTAGGCAAACACATCACATAAGATAAGAAATCAATTAGCAATAAATTTGGATAGTGTAATAATTGATAAACAAACAATCTTTGCCCAGCGTTACCTGGCCGCTATACGAGGAGGGTGTCGGGCGCCGGCGTCTGACCCTAGTTGAGCATAGTATGCCGGTCGTAGATGTTCCGGCGTTGCTCGCGAACCTGGCGCTTCCACTTGTCTTGTTGATGGGTCACTCTGTTGAGTACATTACCGCGGGCACCCATTTGGGTGGACGGTCCACTCACGCTGCCTTCGTCCTGGAAATTATCAAGCGGCATAGATTAGGTTAACTGGGGTGGTATGACTCATTTTACTTGTTACACCTGGCATGTGAATAGCTTGAACTGTATAGAAGAATCTTCGGAAAGAAGTCTTCTCGCAGAACGCGATAATAAAAGAAGTTATCATGGACAAATTTGCGGAGGGAAAGCTGGTATAAAATAAATATCAATTATATGCTGGTTGTTATGAATAGGTGAGGGCTTTATTTCGATGAAAACAGATACTTTTCTAACTATTTCCCTTACAAATCTCAAATGAATAAGGTCAATTGCGTTACGACGTTTAAGTCAATGAAACCAGACACTTTTTTGACTATTTGCCACTATCGGCAGTCTCAACATTTAGGTTAAGATTTCTAGGGATATCTTGGTTCGAGAGTACAAAAAAAAAGCTACTTTTTACGTACACTATTAATTTATTCCTCAAATTATGATTATTCCAATTACAGTACACAAATTTCAATATAAACACTCGCGTATTTGTCTTAGAGCTGGATCGACAACCGACTAGCTCTGTCGTCGACTCCTCGTCTGGACAGAGTTCCGTGACCCTTACAGGTCTCACTCTACCTCATTCCAAGTCACTTCTTTTTATCTGTCAAAAATCAGCTGCAAATTATATTAACGGCTCAGAAAACTCTTGAATGGTATCCGTATCCATTAAGGGCTTGCAAAGACTTCGTCGACTATACGAAGCATATCGAAGAAATACCTGTCAGGATCTACATATATTTGATTCTAGTTCAAATAATTTCTACATACAACCGTTTGTATGAGATGTAAATAAAAGTAAATATCTAATCTCTATCAATGTCATATCAAACATTTGTGGAAACTTGTGCGAATCGCATAGACATTGTGTCCGCAATTAAGCAGTCACGGTTAATTCGTCGTTCCACTACTGTCATCTATATTAGTAACCCACAAAGTGGTCCAGTGGTTAAACTGAAGTAAATTTGGGGTACGCATCTCATGAGTAGGGATTTATGAAATTTTATCTGGTTTTTTTTTCTATTTCTAATATGCGGACGCTCTCAGACAGATCAGTTAAATCTAATCTTTATTTATTGACGAGTTTTCGTAATTCGGTAGAATTAGTGCAGACCGAGACGGATTCTTTTCAAGTGGTCTACGCGAATAATGTATGTCTGCCTTTATTGTGTCTCTAAAATGTTTTTATCTTAAAGTGATTAGCGTTATTATAATGATATTTTATCGGTTGTCGCCATTAAGTCGTTGGAAGACTGTGAATCATGCCGTTCTATATTGACGGGCTTGATGGCGCAGATGGTAGTGATCCGGTCTTGTGCGCCAAAGGTCGTGGGTTCGATCCCCACCCAGGACAAATATTTATATGATGATATTTATGTTTGTTCTGTGTTTGGGTGTTAAATATAATTATTTAAGCATTATATATTTGTGATTCCTCTGTTGTCTGATGTCCGTAACACAAGTGCTTCAAGCGACTTATCACGGAATTAAGTCAATGTATTTTATTTATTTTTATTTATTTAACTTTATTGCACAAAATGTTACAAAATGTACAAATGTACCAGAACTGACCAATGGCGGTATATGAATCCGAAACAGTGTAGCTCAAATACACAGGGCAAGGATGGGCAGCTGCGCTCTGTAATTGCCAGCACGTTTGCCCAGAACGGCAATTATAGGCAAACCTCCCCCTTTCTTGAGAAGGCCTAAGTAATGGACTGTAATGATGTTATCACAAAATAGGTAGGTACAGAATACGCGGCGTGGTCCGAAAATAGCGAATGTTCCTTGTGTTAGACTGTCACCGCCTGTTAGCGTCACACGTTGGATTGTGTAGCAATTGTCGCTTTCAGCGAACCTCCCAAGGTTAGCGATAATTTCCCAACAAGGTATCGTGTCGAACAAATGTTAGCAAGAGCAATGCTATCATAAAGTCGGTATCGGAAGATACAGGCTTCAGGATAGCGTTGATAAACCTGTAAATTACCTTTTCAAACGCCCGGATTATTTTTTAGTAATTAAAATCTTCGATCTAACAGATATATCCGCTTGAATCTAAAAGCACATGTTTTTGTCAAGTATATCTACCTCATAATTTTTTAATTCTTACAAGTTTATGAACAATTTCCTTAATATGAATTTTTAGTGCAAATATTAACCGATAGTTATTCATGTTGCAATTCACATTCAATTGCAATAAATATTACAACCAAGATAGTTTCCCAGTTCATTTTTAATTATGAACACAAGGTACCTCCTCCTTAAAAAGGTATTATGCATGACTCGCAGATGTTTATTACTACATATAATTAAAAATACCAATTTTAAATTAAACAAAATGTTCCGAAATTTAGAAATTATATCTACCTAATTCAAAGGTACTTTCCTTTTATATGCTATTTATGTATTGCGTTGATTGGAAGTAAAAACATGGCATTTAATAGTGTTACGATTGCAAAGCGCCATCTCTGGAACCTGCTCAAAAATCTATATTTGACAGGATGGAAAGGAGAAAAAGAAATAGGTAGGCTTGTGTAGTACTTACATCTTCGTTGGTGTGCTCCTGGTAAGAAGCCTTCGCCCGCTTGTTGATGAGCGGGTCAAGGCAGATGAGGAAGCCCATGTAGACGACTAGCAACATTATAACCCAAATCACGATAATCACAACCACCTGAATGCAAATAAAAAACATGAAATTCAGTCCATCTTACCTTTCAAATAGATATGGTTTGAGCGAATAAAGAAAATTACCGCAAAACGAAAGATATAAAAAAACAGAAGAGTTAAAAAAACCTTCTAATTCTATTCTAGTTCAATCCTCTTGTTTTACGATTATTCGCGCTTGTCCAACAAAATGACGTCACATCACGCAATTCATTCACCTTGATAATAGTAGTGTTCCTATTTTCATACTTGCACTCGCAGCGCGGGCAGAACTCTTGTTCGCGGTCTTTGACCTCGTCTCCGTCCCGGATCAATATGACGCCTTCACAGTTGCTGTAACCATAAGATGTTACTAAAATTAATGTTCGCATATTAAATTTCATTTATAGTAATATAGCTTATACATCAGAATAACATATAGCATAGTTTATAGATATATACGCACCAGCCAGCGCTGCGCAGGACGTTCACTTACGATCTGACTAAATCCGCAGATCGCAGTGAATGCAGGTCACATGCAACCGATCCTATTGAAAGTAAATTTCCTTGCCCATGTCAAGCAGTGGACGACTTACGGCTCATATATTGATGATAGATATACTACAAGCATTATAAGGCGGAAGAACAGGCTATCCTTTATTTTATTTAAAAAAAAATACTACTGTTCCCTACCCAGACTTAAAAAAAAACCGGTGTACAGCACCAAACCCCCTGGGTTGTACCAACCAGGTGACGAACACGAACGGTAACTAGCTGCCTAAGTTCAACGACCCCCAAGGCTTTACTAGGTAAAAACATTGGCGGTGATTTTACTTTACTTTATCTTGCAATCTTCCTCATACAATAAATGCTTCCAAAACCTTGTGTTATGTACACAGGGTTTTCTTTATACTCTATATGTACTTCTGATGTATAAGCATGTTAAGTATCATTAAATATATAAATCATTATTATCATTGCATAAAAAAATAATTGTGTCGTTCCGATCCAGTGGCGTGCGTGGCCCCGTTTAGCCCCTAAGTAACCTACCTAGGGGCTAGGCAGGGCAGTGCCCCGGGCCCTCCAATCCTTACCAGAAATCTCGATCTTATTGAACTTTTGGTAATTTCTCCCATTTTCAAAATCAATATTACATGTTGCAACCCCACTTAGTCATGACAACTCAGTTGAGAGAAAATTTAAAAGTTATGCCTTGGAAATTCCCCTAAATAGGTTATTTCTGTAGGTTGGCAGTGTTGTCAATTTGACGGATGTTTGCGTTTTATTATGAGTTCGAGTTAAGACTTTTTGTTTTAAACGGTAAAAGAATTAATGTTGTATTAGGAGTAAGTAAGATAATGTCAATAAACATTTTTTTAGAAAAAGAGCTTAAAGTAGCTTATCATTTTTAAAGTATTTCATATTTTTATTTGATAAAACCTAATCAGTTTACATAAATTACCTCTGTTAAACACACAGAGGCCGGTCTGGCAGATATGGCGGATGCAAGAAAGATAAAGAATGAGGAATAAAAGTACTAGAGGCATAAATAATAGAACTGGAATGAAAGTGGACTAGATTGGAATAGACGCATAGGTCATATAAAAAAAATGTTTACATAGCAGTGGGGCCCCATTTTTTAATTTTCCCCAGGGCCCTTGGTTACCTAGTTACGCCACTGTTTCGATCTCAGAAGCGCTCTGTGGTCCACGCTTAATCTCGAAGTTTTGCAGAGGGCGCAATTATTGAACGACCACGCCTTCTCTTCCGGCGCAGCTGGTATTTACTGTCCTGTTTTACGTTCACCCGTTTATAAAATGCGTAGAAAAGTAAACCACTTACCATTTATTTGGAGGAACATTAGCTATATAGTGCCGGCGGAGATCGGTGGATGAAGAAGCAGATGAGGTATTGAAAACAGCTGCTGGACTAGGGCAGACGCATATACATCTTTTGTCTTCGTAAGACTGCCCCTGTAGAACGAACTTGTTTCAGTCTTGTTTACACAGACATGGTAACAATTTGACATTGGGATGCCATAGGACTCTTTACCGAATACAATACTTGTTTCCTTTCAGTATATACCGCCCTTCGCCTACCTAATGCAGTTAAAGGAATATATTTATCAATAAGTATCATATATCTCTCTGACTGGAATGTTCCATCTCCTCATCTTCATCTGTATGAAAATGCAATACGCCTAAATTAGCTGGTAGTCTAGTCTAAGTTTTAATAGAGATATTATATGATATTTAAAAAAATACATCTAAATATATCAGCAGTTACTGCCCATAAGTTCCCAGGCTCTATTCAAACCGATCATACCCGAAAATCTATTAATCTAACTTACTATCAAACTAGGTGTCTCAAAAGGTTAGTTAACTACATTAAATAAAACGATAGGACAATGCTAGAGGCAAAGCAAGGCAGGCTACCCTATTCTAATTTAAATATAACTTTCGAAAGATAAGAAAGATGGAATACTCCTTTGTTCAGAATTGAATGACTTGATAACTGCATAGCTACAAATTCAATGTATAGCAGGATGAGGACAAATAGTACTCTTTGAATACTTGCACCAGTTAGTAAATTGAACAACTATGGAGTCTGGGGAGCTGAATTAAATAATAAGCCACTTGGCTGACAAGGCTGCACTGCATTGTTAAGATAAAAATAAACCTGGCTATGCACTTACATAAATGATTCAACAAATAATTCATGTATGTCTATCCAACGGTTAGTAGCTTCTGTAGACTATTTTTTTATTCTTTAGTTAGCAAGTATTATCAGACTGTAACAGTAGGCACACAACTAAACACGCAGATTTGGATTTCATCGTTTTATAACTAGCATTATGCTTTTGCTAATGTAGTCAATTAAAAGATGTTGAAATAATCACATCAAAACAAACACACATTAGGTCTGTGATAATAATCCTCTGGTTTTATTTTTATCATTTATCAATATGTGATTTTATCCAGACCTGAAATGTAAAAACTGCTTAGATAATTTAATTTAGTAAAATCATATATAAAAACCAATGTGTGCCAGATTATTGGAATGTTTGCATTACTGGATTGAATAGAAAATAAAATACATAACATCTTTATTTTAATTTGACAAAGATTCAGTGTTGTATTCAAGTTCACTGATTTATATAATAAATATAGAGTTAAAGAACAATCTTTAGTTGAGGTCTATTTTTGTGCTATAAGTCGTTCTTGTTTAAATTTAAAAACATTAATTAGCACATAGTAGGGAAGGTGCGAGGGAGGTGCATGCGGATAATGCAGGATTATTGGATGTGTCGGTCTATTGAAGTGCCAGATTTGTAAGATTTTACAAACATAGTAACAGACATACATAATAAAAATGTATATTAACAGATTATAATCAGCCTGATGGCGTCAATGGTATTGATCCATCTTACGCATGTATATATGCTGTCTTTTATTTTGATGTAGCTGTTTATTTTGATTTATTTAAGATTAGAAATTAATCGGAAATATTCCTTTTTATTTATACAAACTGATATATGCTAATATTAGCTAATTTACATGAAAATAAAATTCATCAAACAATAAAGCAGACTATAAACTGGTACTTACTAGACAAAAGCAAATTTTTTATCTTGCAGATTCCGCACAAATCAATGGCCTAGTACGCGAATAACATTTTTGTGCAAATCCCGCGTAAAATAGTAAACCTAGATCAATTTATGGCACAATTTGTGATAAAGAACTATAAATTGGTTGAAATAATTAAATCTATAATTATAATTAGAGTACATAAATCATAGGCCACCTCCTGTACTGCGCAACTCTACAAGTATTGATTTTTCTGCTAACTACGTAATAATATTACGTTGATTTTTACCGTACTGGACTTACAACATGGAGTTATTAAAAAAAGCATTACATTGACGATTATGAAAAACACCTTGAACAGTAACTAAATCAAAATTTAAATAATAATATAATAACATAAATATCTTACCGAAACCGATACGACGATACTCGAAGTAAAGCAAAACCAAACAAAATATGTAGAGAACATTTTAAACATGTTGATTTGCACTACTTAACGGATTTAGTAATATTGAACTTAATTTAAATTATTTTTGGTTCAGCAAAACAAATTCACGGAGGACGATAACAGCGGACATCTTGTAATGTGAAATACAATCAATGATTTCATTGCCAACAATTTTTATATTAGTGTTGCAAGCAACACAAGATTGAATAAAACTTTTAAGTGATTTTAAAAAATCATGATTACAATAGAAAAATTGTTAGTATATTTTTTTATATAGAATAGTTTTTAATGTTGATAGAAACAGTAAATCATGATATCTTTTAGCAGTGACATCTATGAGCAATTAAAAGAAGCTTTTGTATGTTACGTTTCTAAAAAAGTGAACTAGATGACACTGCTTGTATTCCACACAGTAAAATTACTTGTAAGATAATTCTGTTTAGCTAGCTAATCGTCTTTCCTGTCTGTGGTTCTGTGCCCGGGTTAAACTGCCATATCACACCATAAGTCACTTCATAATTTTTTTATTAATTATTTATTCCCTAGTATTGGTACGGACATTAGTACTTGTACAGGTATAGTCAGACTAATTAAATAAAATTTTCTTATAAAATTGATTTATTTGATTACTATTAAAAAATGAAGTTTCATAAAAATAATGTCATAAATTAATTAACAACGAGTAATAACTAAGTTTCAATAAAAAATTTTAATTGTCACCACTCCTTACAAATTTTGTCATTATATTGCTATATACTTTTTTATGTACCGCAATTTGTTGGATCCAGTATCATTTTAATCTACTGGTATTTTACAGCTAATGTCTGCTCTTGTATTAAAGTGGGAGTTCCTAGTCCGTAAGTTTGGTGGGCTCTCTTAATTGTCTTTTTTAGAACTCCTAACCCCAATTCCAACAGGTCGCAGTCTCAAAATCCGATAGCATAATGCAAATAGGTATTTTTTCATTAGTCTCTACTAAAAAAAAATATACCTAGCAGCATCTAAATGACATTCACTGAGACCAGTCACTAAGACAAATGACAATCCAAAGCAAAAACAAACTCTTATACAGCCGTCAGCTGACATTAAAAACGTTGCTTGCACCCTTCACGGTCTATATTAAGTGAAATAGCCTCGTTACGAACAATAATGAGTTAGTTAACCGCACGATTGTTTTAATACAAACGCTCGCCGCGTAATGAGAACGATTTGTTACTTGGGCGGTGGATGCCGGAACTGTTGGCGGGAAAATGCATTTTGCTGATGCCGTTGTCTATCTCACTCTCGGACAGGGGTGTCGGAGGTTTATAATTAGAACGTCTTTTATCTAAATCTTGGTTATAAATTATAAGTTTTCGTTGGTTTATTTATATATAACGAAATTCGCCTATTAATAAGAATATTAAATTAGATTGAATGAAGCATCAATAATTAAATTAGAACGCTCAAAATTAAAAGCAAATATAAAATAGGATAGTAGTTGTGAAAATGGACTACTACATTTACGGTTAAAGTCTAAACAAAAAATGTTTAAAGTTATATAAACCGCATTTTAAACATTTTTTTATAAGACAGGAGAAATTTCATTATCGGTGAACGGGTAAATATTAAAAGGAGAGAAATAGTTTCATGTCATATGTTTCGCGTGCATTCATTTAAGATCCTGTGGCTATTGTTTGTTTAATTATAAGATGCAAAGACGCACTTATAAATCCGCGGCATCGCACTAAATGCAGACCCCGTATAATCGGGCCAATTGGAAATATCTTGATAAACTTCTTGGTCATTTAATAAAAAAGCCGTTCAACGATGTATATATGAGTAGCCATATTGCTTTTGTCTTCTTCTATATCGAAAAAAAATGTGTTGGTTAGTCCAAAAAAATTGGGGCTGACGCTCTAATAATAAATATATATAGCTTCAAATTATGTTTTAGCGTAGATTAAAATGCTAATACAAAGTACTTGTGGAGTTCGATTCTCGTATGAGATAATTCCAATTTTTCAAGCAATTAATACACTCAGTAATTATTTATTTAAAAATACTTAATGTTGTTGACGTGTATATTTATATTAAAAAGTAGTAACAATAAAATAAAATTAGATTAATCTTCACTTAAAGCCGTGTTAAATGCCAGATGTGATAACAACTAAGCATCCAACGCTATAAAACAAAACTAGTGACTTTTTTGACTTACCTAATGCTGGATTATAAAGAAGTCAATCCAGCGTCAACGGCCTTAAAAAGCGAATAAATATGGAGCACGAACTAATTAATATGAGTTGGACGTTCGACATACGTCATAAAATTCTGATTTTATGCGTTGAATATATCGTAGGACCCATAGACGCTCGGTTATTCCTTACGCAAGCAATCCACGTCTGTGAGACGCGTGCGAAATGGTATCTTGGCGTTTGCATGTTTCATATCATATGCGGTGTGGTTAACAATGGGTTCAGCCCACTCTTTTGTTTTATTCGCACTAGGTTCCGAGTGTGTGTTAGATATGTCGTGTATGGATGCTTAAGATATTAACTCGGTGTTCGATCGCAAGAGCGCATTAAAATTAACAACGTTATTAATGTTTGATTTACGACATTTGCAGTATCGCAGGGAAAAAGAAGACTTCGTTGATATTTTTCTTAAAAAACGTGCCATGTTGGTAGGAAAAAAATTAATACAATTAATATTCTTGACGGCAATTGAAATTGATCGAAGCATTTCTTGTTTATGTTATGTGTACCAAACTATAACGATTTACGCCATCTCGCGGAGAATATTAGTAATACTTTGGTATCACTATCGCACAAAGCACAGAAACAATTATTAGTTTACATCTCATATTATAACTTTCTTAAACATTGCTAAGTGACGTCAAAGCAGAAAAATTAAGCATAGAGTTTATATTATTTTTTTCTTGCATTTGAACTCTAGAACTATATTTTATCCTGAACATCGAATATAATCTAGTTTCTCTTTGGCGAATATTGACCAGATTTGACAAATACTTATTTTAATAATTTGTAGATGACATGCTGACTGATATTTTAATGCTATCTAGTAAGACCGAATTCTAGTATTTCGTAAAGCGGTTCTTCTGATAGGAATAAATTAGAGTTTGTCCGATATTCTGTTAGTTAAAAAGAATAAAAGAAATAAAGCCTTTATGTATTTAGCAATTTTATTTTTACATAATTTCCTAAACGTTACTTCTATAGAATGGCAATTTTTTTTAATATCACTTAGATACATACCGTATGTGGAGGTTATGTTACTTGTATAGTATTCAGCGAGCTAGCCTTAAAAAGAGTTCAAAGGGATGAGAAACAACCTCATGCAAATGGAGGAATTTTTTTACTCTAACAGTACCCAACGGCTCGGCTTTATTGTCAGACATATTTAGGTCGTGTTTTTTTTACATATAACCAAGATGACAAACAAGCATACTGTCCGCAAAATATATAATATTAGATCATAATAATATACAAACACATTCATTCACACCTGAGTACATGCACATTACTGAGTATAGGTGCCCATAAGTACAGGCTAGACCTAGTTTAGGTACTTTAGCATCAAAATGTACTCTATTATCATATTTTACAGGCCACATCCTATGTCTGATATGGTAATAATATCTTTTTGGGCGTAGAATTTAGGAAACTAATAATAGAATCTATGAATAAAGTCTTCAGGTATAACACAGTTAACGCTGTTTTTCAGCGTAAAAAACACCTTTATGAAGCGCTGCTGGTTAATTTAAAACGCGACCCGCCGACCTCTAGGGCCATTTTTATCAAAACTCAAGTCAAAAATTCAGGTCTTATACAGTATTTAGTGTGTCGCGCCTGGCAACACCACCGCGTTTGAAAGTTGTTCTGAAACAACAGTTCTGTCGAATGTGCTGTGCGGCCTCTATTAGATCGGGCATAGAAGATGACGCTTTATTTCTGATGTATGCAGTGAAATGTATATTGTTTTGTTCTAATTTGTTGTTTTATTTGTTCGATATTATTAGCCATTTTCGCTACTGTACGTTGTGTTGTCTATACCCAACGTTTCACAATCGCAGGTTGACGTTCAATATCGTGTTAATTCTTTTTTTAATTAACTACACCCGAGGGCAATTATCAAGGAATTGAGTTAATTTTTGAATAGTTGGTTTCCTATCTTGTATTGGTATTAGGGCTTCGTACTTAGCTAAGAGCGTCATTAAAGAATACTCGTACACACTACATTTCAATCATCTCTTTTAAATAAATTCCAACACAATAGTTTATATATGGACCTGACTCCGAGATAAGTCGCTTAAAGCACTTGTGCTATAGACATCAGATAATAGAATCACAAATATTAAATGTATATTCAGCACCGAGACAAACAAGCTTATATAGATAGGAACACATAACATACATACATATATAAGAAGGAAAATATGAATATGATCCAATGAAATAGAAATTCTTTTGGTCAAATAAACACAGAAAGTAGTTTCCAAAGTTCTGTTTCCTAGTAGTCATATTTATTTATCAATTAAGATTTCTATCTATTATAGAAGATTGAATTCTCTCGGAGCTTTGCGTGATGGAAGGAATGAAGTGATACGTAGTAGAACAAAAGTAACCGATAAAGCCCAGATAATTAATCACCAATTTGGAGTAGACAACGCATAGCACACAGAAATAATGATCGATGTAACCATTAAGTTCTTCTATGTAAAATAGGCATGATAAAAACCTCAGGATAGCCTATAACAAGACTCTTGATCTGTGTACAACAAATAACGTAACACTTTTTATAATAACACTAGCGGCCCGTCCCGGCTTCGCACGGGTAGACATAAATAGTTACATATATATAAGTAATAAGCATACTAATTAAAACGACCAAAAAATGTATGCTTATCTTAATGCCTCCCTGTACACTTACGTTGGCTGTGATTTTTGTAGGTGGCAACGAAGCGTATTGATTTTCAGGAGATCCTACTCGAGATAGTGCCAAATACAATTGCTCTCGTCGAGTTACTCGATGCACTGCGTGGCGGCCGCCGCCGGCATGTAGTGATAAAAAAATTTAAATGGTATGGATACCATGGTCTCATTTTGATCGGCATTTCTATTAATTTGTTAAATGTAAAAAGGTGTTATAGTGACGTAACTACAATAGTTAGACATGGTCTCGCAAATTTTTTTGTAGATATTGATATATTCTATAATATTGTCAAACAATTTTTGTCCTATCATTAATATTCTTCGCAGCGTATGTGATGAAAGACATTTTATTGCTAATTTTTTTACACCTTTGGTCGGTTTTAATAGGAATTTCTAAAGTAATCTAGTACTAAATATAGCCTATGCTACTTAATGATAATGTAGCTTTCTAATAAAAAAGAATGACTAAAATCGGTCAAGTACTTTTTAAGTTTATTCGCTACATACAAAAAAACAAATCTTTCCTCTTAATAATATTGGTGTAGATAATGTAGATAAACAAAAAATGATGACATTAAAAGTAGCGAATTTATGATACGTTGTATTATGACTTTACTGTACTCAGTAAATAAATAATATTTGCTATTTAAGCATGTACGACTCAGCAATTAATACGTTATAATAAATAAATGTGCATTTACATATTTTACCCTAACATATAATATTGCTCCTATAATTTAAAATCGTGGATTAATCTTAATTTTTCATACATATATGTAAAAAATGTTAAAGGAAGCTAGAGAGTGATAACAACAAATGACGCAACTACCATGACGCACAGTGCACCCGAGTGAGATAGCAAGACATCCCGACTCTCATTATAATAATGTTTATTACTATTTCACTTGACGATAAAGTTCTTAGCTGATTATATTGTTTTTATTATTTTTAGACCAGGTCGACAAACGAGCATATATTCTGTGTAATAGTAAGCGTCACTGCACCCCGTAGTCTTACTTAATCGGATATCACTAGCGCGTTTGCCAACCTCATAAGATAGGTCGTCTGCATTCTCACCTCACTCTCACCTATTTCTACCACCAGATAGCAGTGTTAGCATTGCTGTGTTCCGGTAAGCGTGATAGAGGCAGTGGAATTGCTGGATTATGTAGATTTGAAATTGTCAATCTAGTGTACAAAAAGTTTTTTTTTTATAATTTGATAAACACTACTCTGAAAGAGATCTCACGTAGCATAAAGTTTGCGCGCACAGGTCTCGAACCCGGCTTGCCCCCCAATCCACGTTTTACATAAAGGTGTTACATTTTACCGGCGTTCTGCCAACCTTTATCACACCGCCGGGACGCCTCGCCAAATTCTGAAAGAACAACCCAAAGTTTATTGCGCCGAAATTGTCTGAATTATTTATTTAATTTAAAAGCGAAGATGCCGCCTCTTTTTCGGACGAAAGAATGAGGTAACTCCTCACAAGTAGGTTTTGTTGAGACGTTTTGTGTTTTTGGTGCGTTGGTTGAAGATATTCTTTTGGTATGCGGATGTCGATTTTCTTATATATAAATGTTTGTAAAATTGTAGTCATTATAATATTTTCTAACATTTACGCACTCACTACTTATAAAACTACTTTTTTAACGGCCGTAAAACGCGGTTTATTTAACTTTTTAAACTTTTGTTGTCACAACATATTTGACAGTTGCTGCAAAGTAAATGAATTGTCAAACAAAAATGTACAAGTTACATTAACCGCGTTTTGAAGCCGTTAAAAGAATAGTGTCTGGTCGTTATATCAGCCTCAGGGAATCTTTGGGACATATGCCTCCTCAAGAGATTTCCAATGGGATCGGTTATCTTTTTGGACACATACATGCCAGGCTGAACAAAACTTCATTATTTATTTTGTATAGTCACAACCGTCTGGTACCGGTAGAATAGAATAGTACCTAAGTGACTAAGGTACCAGAACTGACAGATGGCGGTATACCTATCCGAAACAGTACATCTCAAATGCCCATTGCGGGCATGTGCAGCAGCATCCCCATCGCGATAGCTGCCCATTGCGATTGCCAACATGCTTGCCCATCGCGGTACTTATGAGCAAAAAACCTCCTTTCTTGGAGAGGCTTATATCCAGTAGTGAACTTTTAATAGCTGGAATGAAGATGATGATGTTAGTCACAACGTAATGCTCGCATGAAAAGTAGAATAATTACTGCGTCCATTTTTAATACCGATATGTAGGCTTCAAGGTAGACAAACCATTTAAATAATCAGTATCTTTAATAAATCTGGTATATGTAATCCGCGACTGCTTTGTAACATTTTAAGCAATTAATTTAAATTGGCGCCATCAAGTTTAGCAAGGCCGCGATGAACTGATTTTTGTGAAACTCAAGTCATTTTTGACCCGATAGCCAAAGGTTAGGTATTGATCCAACTGAAAGAATAAGGCCCCTGGCGATGCCAAATCAACCACTATTCCAGGCTAAATATCTCTCAGTTAACAGTCACCCACAATAGTTAGTAATTTGTTTATCCAAACTAAATCTACAAATATCACAATAGATGTGAAAATGTATGGATGGATGCTAGAACAGGAGTGGAAGTACAAGCTTTAAAGTTCAGCAGTAATTCGGTCTACCTAATGGCTAAAGTTAGAGTTAGCCTAATGTGAGTTCAAAGTGTCGCGTAAAATAAGGAAGCCAACCTAAAAACCACTCTAACTCGCCTATTGTCCGGAGAACAAACTTTATTTAACCAAATTATTAAATGAGGCAGTAACATCTTCGTTACGAACATGTCACAGTCTTTCTTTTTATTCCAACGCAAAACATTCAAATTTAGAAGAGGAAATACTTCCGGTATATTATATAAGACAGTTATAGATTGAAAGACAAAACACATTTGTAAAAGCCTGAAAATTCCTTTAATATTTACTTTGTCATTTTCGCATATTATCTATGCCATTTATATTGATTTATATGTGTATAATCTGTTGTTCTAAAATTATTTTCACAGCTATGACTTAAAAATTCTAGAATAAATCAATATTTTGGAAAAGACATTACATTTCAAAGGGTAGCATACGAATGCTTTGAGAAAAAAGAGGTCAGTTAATCCCCAGTTCCGGTCGACTAGCTCAGCGTTTTCAGAAATATCAAAGAAAGTACAGAAAAATATACATATTATAGGCCATCAAAAACACGCTCAAAACTGTCATAAAGTGTCCTATTCATCACGGTGCAACACGAATTGACAAGGCCCATAAACTTGGGTAACTATGACGTATCACCCTCCCGCTTTTCATAACAAAAGACATTCTTTCAATAGAAACTTTGGAACTGCCATCTATTCCACGCTCTTACCACACCTGAATGAGGCGACGTTTTACGGTCCAAAAAGGGTCAAAGTAGCAATTTGTCTTTCCAAGGGCTCAGATGAGCTCTAGTTAAACAACTCTGCGTTCATCACCACTGTTATTTGTTAAACTTAGCAAAGAGCTAAGTTGGGGTAAACATGACCACCTTACATTGACCCCTCGTGCGTCTTGCCACTGGAATAACTGAGGGCAGCTGGCGAAAATCGTAGGTCCTCCTAAATTGGACTTTTTGTAATGATGATTTGTAACATTTATCATTTTAATACGACTGCCAGCCTGTTAATAGAGTGCCGGGGGAATTAATAGGTCCAACATTATTTTCATTGTTAATTTTGCGGGTTTGTTTGTATGTCGATTTTATTATGGTACCCTTTAAATATTTTGTAATGTCGTAAGTGAGTTTGGGGTGGTTCAAATGTTAATGGAAATTGTTGTTTTTAATACGGTTACACATATTTTTTAGATCATTTGCCAATGTTGCTCTTATTTTTTAATGGCGATTATATTTTATATGGCATCCAAAACATTTCCTTTTTCAATAAATCTATAAATTTAGTTCATTCTTGTTGTCGCTTAAAGATAAAAAGTTAATACTTTTGCATACTAATAAATTATCGATCATTTTACTATACAGAGTTCTTTAAATATTAAACCGTAGTTATTTTAATTTGCAATGTCAGTCCGTCACATACTACTCGTATGTCTTCTCCAGACACAGTTTTATCCATCAATTATATAGACTTTTGTCAATTATATAGAATAAATTATCAATACGCATTTAAGAAGGAATTAGTAAAATGAAGAAAAAAATAAAATAAAAAACTGGATATAAAAAGAAAATATTCAATTAGACCCACACCCACCTACAACCGAATAGCATACACAATTGAATCGAAAACAGCTTCTATCGAAAACTTAAACGCGGCCTTGTTTAACTATGCATTAAGTATATGTTCCAAGAACGCTAGCTATTTGCCTGTGGAGTTTTTCGCATCCCCCATTTGCCCCACAGTGAATTTCACTTACCGTATCGAGGTACAGGCACGCCGGCTTAACATTGTGCGCGCACCAGGTAAATATTTAAAATGAAAAACGAAAATACGTGATGGAATCGGATCTCGTTCGTGAAATTAGGGAACGCTTTATAAGTATGATTCTTTTTTGTTTGTTTTTTAATTTAATTGGTTTAGGCATATATATGACTCATGAGAGTGGTACTCATAAATATCATTATACCAGCCATTGGAAGTCAGCTGGACATACGCCTCTCCATCAAAGAAGGTTTTTTGCCCGAAATCGCCGCGCTGGGCAAGCGTGTTGCCAATCGCAGAGCGCAGTTATCGCGACGGGGATGCTGCTGCCCATTCCCACCCTGTGCATTTGAGTTACACTGTTTTGGATGGTTATGCCGCCATCTGTCGGTTTTGGTACCTTAGTCGCCTCTCACGACATCTGGTGCAGTGAGAGGGACTATTCTACACTGCCGGCACCTCACGGCTCAATAGAATTGTATTTGGTATTGATTGGTATTCATTAAAATAATATTTTTCACAATTAGTCATGGGGTACCGGCTATGTAGATAACCAGGTACCAGGTGTAGGTGTAGGTGGGGCAACTGAGGTAACAAACCCGACAGATGGCGGTATATTCATCCGAAACAGCTTAGCTCAAATGTATATTGAGGAATTGGGCACCAGTATCCCCAATGCGAAGGTACATTATGCGATTGCCACCACGTTAACCTAGCGCAGCAGCTTAGGATGAAATTCCTCCGTTCTTGGGGAGGCCCATGTCTGGTAAAGGACGTCCAATGGCTTATATGATGGTGTGATATCCTTCTTCTATGCTATGACGAACTATGAAATGTCCAACTTGGATTCGTTAAAACTAACCTTTTCGTATCCGAGCGCATATTAAAAGTACAAAACACTAAACTTTTTTTATAAAAATACCTTCCTTTTGGTCAACACACGTCCTTCGAGGATACCAAACGCACCATTAACCTTCTGTTGATATTCCATTAAAGCTGCCACTTTGACATAACATTCACTTGGAATACAACTTGTTTGTATATACATGTAATCCCCACACGCCGGGTAAGCATCCCTACAAACGGCCATCTAATTCACCAGAACGGAAATTCAAAAGTTGCTCAGATAAGGGTTGCCATTATTAAAATTAAAATTAAATTAGGTTTTTCGGCTAAACCCGTTGTTCTGCGAGGTAATTATCTCGGAGGGGAGTTTCGTGATTAACAGTGTACTCTAATTCGATAGCTTGTACAATATTAACAGGCGATCTCGCCGAAACTGTTTTCTGTACGTTTTTGATTGCAGTTCACTTGTGATGATAATCACTTTTGGGATAGGGTTGGGGCGGCGGTGCTACAGGGTGATGCCTTTTGGTTCTTGTCATATATTGTTCCTGGAGAAAAAATTGTTCTAGTTTCTTATGTATTTTAGAAAAAAGTCTATTGCACCCAAGGTCTTGTCTTCGATCCCCACCCAGGACAAATATTTATATGACGATATGTGTATTTATCCTGTGTCTAGATGTTTAATATATGTATTTAAGTATTATATTTGTGATTCCTCCGTTGTCCGTAACACAAGTGATTTAAGCGACTTATCCTGGAGTCAGGTCAATAAACAAGATGTAGTGCGAACTATCATTATTATTTAGAAAGAAGAATACAATAAAGCTGCCTAGGAGTTTAAAACTCTGGGTGAATATCGACATCATGTCTGAATTCTCTAGAGAGTCAATCAGACTCTCTGACTTCGGCTTGCTCATACTTGCTAGAGTGGAACCCAGAGTTGACCTTACGACTTACAGCCTTCATTAAACCTAGAACTAAAACGAGTGCAAAAGGTTAGTTGGTCAGATGAGCTAACCACCTCGCAGAAAGATGTATACATCTAGCCACACCCTGTGGTAGATGTATGTACCTCGTTCACAAAAGAATATATCGTGCCAAAGGACGAAGTGTTTGCCTCAGCCCACCGTAAGCTTCAAAGGAAACCGTAAGAGGATAGAAAAAAATATATTTTAAAAAGTCACACTTTTTACTGTGTTCATTTCGTGGGTTTTATTTGAAATATTCCTATTATTATTAATAATATTATATATTTATTATTATTATAATTATTAATTTATAATTATTATTAATATTATATATTTATTATTTGCCATATTCTATTAATTAAAGACTACTTAATTAAATGTTCTGATAAAAGGACTAAAAGACGAAAAAATATTTTACCTTTACATTTTATGTTCTTTGTTTCAGCTACCTTCCGACAATTGATTTAAAATGTAACAAAGTATTGAATAGTTTTATTACGAATATTAGTAGAAAGATGTTAGTTAAAGGATATGCAGTGCTAGTTCTGTAAAAATGCATAAATAATTTTTACCTTTACATTATAACTGGCTTTGTCGGGCCCGATGGCGCATCCTATCTTATGTGCCGGGGGTCTTAGGTTCGATCCCCACCCAGGACAAATATTTATAGGATGATATTTGTATTTGTCCTGTATCTGGGTGTTAAAGTAAATATTTAAATATTATATTTGTGATTCCTCTGTTGTCTGATAACTAAAACAAGTGCGTTAAGCGACGAAGTCAGTCAAATATATGAGATGTTGTGTAAATTCCCTTTTTTTTTTATTATATGCAAGTTGTAAAACAGCTATAATGTATTTTACTTTACATCGGATTCAGACTTTACCATTTTATTTATTAAAGCACTAAAAACTCTCTTCACTATTATCTGGGATTACAGTGAAAATACAATTGTTTTTTTTAAAGATTTTTGAAATTGTTTACACTATTATATTTGATAGTCCCAGATAAAAGATTTCGCCGCTTCATTGAAAGTAAAAATACATTATAAAACGAAATATTTATTTATTTTGTATCTTTAATATGAATTTCATAATTTTCAACAAATACAAGGTTAGATATCATAGTGAGAGTTTTATAGTTAGTGTTAGTGTTAGAAGTGTTAATATCAATAAAGATTATTCATGTATTTAGAACAATGTATGTCTCTTTAATTCCGTAGTCGGTTCGACTACTACGGGCGGAGCTGCTTGCCATAGCTACGAGCTACGCGCTACGATCCCGTAGCTAGACCTTTGTACAGACAGATAACCTTTGAACATCAATATAACAGAATATCAATTGTATAACTTATAGTTGCTACCGATGAAGATAATAAAGTATTGCAATTCGTGCCTTTGTAATAACAAAGAAAAATTACATATACATACATATATGTATATGCATAAATATACAGAAAATTATATAAAGTGTGTGGATCAGGAAAGGTCTTACCAACCTTTTTTTTTAATTGCTGACTGTCTAAATATAGTAGAAAAAAATTCTTTGGTTTTACTATTGTTCATTTTTTTTTAATTGAAAGTGCATAAAGTCTATTTAAAACTACTATTTTCTGTCCGCAAATAGTATAATATATAAAGATATAATAGTATAGTATGATATTTACAAATATCCCTATCAAGTAACTAATAAAAAAAAGTTTAATAAGAATAAACTTTTTTGTACACCTGAGTTAAACATTAGTTGAACATTAAATTGGTACGGCGGGCGGCTTAATAACGTAAAGCGATTTCTTCCAGGCAACCCATGGGTAGAAAGTTAGTAAATAAAATGAAAAAGGTATTTTTAGGTTCCTGAGAAGTTAATTAAAATACATAATGTATAAGCATTGTTATACTATACTACCCGTCGTGACTTGCCTGGATATATAATAACATTTTATACCAATCACTCTGCTATTATTATTTTTTTAATTGCGATTACACTTCTAATCCTAAAAATTTATAGGAATAATTAGACAAGATTATCAATATAACATTAAAAATATGGAGAAAAGTGATAATCAAACTCGATTTAAATGTTCTACAGTATGGAACAACCACCGCTGAAAAAAAGCCTCCCCAAGAAAGAGGCATTTGTCTGCAACTGCCGCGCTGGGCACGCGATTCGACAATCGCAGAGCGCAGCTTTACGATGCAGATGCTGCGGTCCATTTACTGTTTCGGATAGATATACCGCCATCTGCCGGTTCCAGTACCTAAGTACCTTACGACATCGGGTTTTGGATGTGATACTATTCTACTCTGCCTGAAATATTCCTTAAGTATTTAAAACATTTACATAATCTGTATAATGGCAATTATTAGATTTTCAAATGCTGTTTGTAAATTGATCTTTTGTGACACAGAACTTATAACAAAAACTGTTAATTTTATTTAATATAAAGCGATTAATTTATAACATTGTCTTAACAATTTGTTATTTATATATGTATAATAACCAGTCATTATTTACAATAGCTATTTAATCCATACCACCATACCATATATATATCATATATACAATTATGCCACTCAATTTTTTTTTATAGATACATGCATATTATATGAATATTTATTATCTTTGAATTGTAATTTTAATTATCTTTGAACTATTATTTTATAAAGCTGCTTTATGATCCGTATACGACTATGTCAATTTGAGTTTATATCGAGTCCTGCAGGAACTTATTCGGGGTTTGTTACCGGTTTAGACTTAAAATCTCGTTTGTTGGGTAATTAATAAACTAAATAAGAACGTAGCTCAGTCGAATATTCTGACAATGAATTAATATTAGTTGTAAACAAAATAAACATAATAATAAACGGTGGCATATACTTAAATTATCTTTCATACAGCAAAATATGAAAGAATAACACAATTTGCTTTTCAACTGACATCTTAAAACAAAGCTATCCAAGCAAAAATTTCCGGAGCCCCATTTAAAATTTAGTATTTCAATAATCAATGAAAAAGGTACCCTAATTAAGCCTATGAAATTCAGAGAGACACATTACATTCAAATCTCTATATATTTTTTAAAGATTCATGCATAAAAGACATACCTATCACCAGACAACTCGAACCAAAGTGTGTGTTTATACAAGAGATGATTCATTTTAGACATCCAAAAGTAGTAACAAAATAACAAAATAATAACAAAAAATCGTTTTATTTCAAAATAGATTCATTCACTATTCTCATTGATCTTACGAAAAATTGCTGGCGAGTTTTCTATATGGCAAAGCCACTAAACAAACGTCATACTAACATAACAAGTTATATTGGATTGATGGACGGATATACGTATACGAATTCGGCACTATTTCCCTTTGTATTTAAGCTACACTGTTTTGGATGGATATTTTACAATCTGGCGGTTCTGGTGTTTTAGTTTCTTCTTATGACACCTGGCACAGATACTATTTTATACATAGATATTTTTCGGGAAAAACATAAGTTCCTCGGCCATGAGATAGCAAGTTCTATATGCATAATTACAAAAAAATCGTCACAAAATACAAGAGCATTACATATGCTCACTCTGATCGATAGTTTTTATTTATTGATAAATCCAAACGTAGCATTACTACGGACTTATTAATGGAAAATTGCAATTTAATCCTTTGTAATTTTCCGTTCACTCATTATTATAATACATGGGTATATTTTCCCATAATATTTTTGCTTTATTATTCTCTAATAAACGTAGCCGACATTTAGCGAATATTAATGTGGAGTTCCGTTAGAAAATGCTTTCGGTTATTGACCCCGTAAGGTATGACAATAACAAACCAACGCTAGAGACATAATCATATATAAGATAATTATTTACCTGGCTTTGATTTTAAATAATCATTTCATTACATATTACATTACATTTTGAAAAACCAGATGCAGTTAAGATAGCAAAACGCAAAATTTTCAAGTAATTACCGCAAGTGTCTCTCTAAGGACTTCCAGTAAAGATATCCGTCAGGTACTGGATGATAGTGACGAAGGGCCCATTTCAAATTCATATTTTGAATTGTGAGCTTCAAACAGGTGACGAGCTGATATAATATAACACTCGTTAACGCTATTGACATCTAATTTTTTTGTTTGAACAATTTACATGATATTGGCCATAAGGGCTGCGCTGGCTCTCAAACCCATTTTTTTATTAGACCAGGTCGACAAAAAAGCATGCAGTCCGTGTATCACAAGGATATCACCAGCGCGTTGCCAACCATATGAATTGAAGATATCATATCACTCTCACTCTTCAAATCGAAACACAGCAATACGAAACCTTTTATTTTGCGTTACCAATGCATTCGAACTTTGTTTGATTATACTTGATTCGATATACTTATCGTTATGCGGACTTCATCTACAGAATATCTTCATCTAAAGAAAATATCAAATTGTTTTTTTGTGTGTGCCGTAGAGAAATTAAAACAATATTTGGAAAGTGAGTATCAATACCGATGTCAAAGCTTAAGCATGTTCGCAACATTCTCACGCACACAAAGAAGCACGCGAGAAGATTGGACACGCGTATGTGCTGACACTAAAATTACCAGCGTAGGGTTTTATGACTTATCCCGCCTACCACTGGCAAAAGCAGGCCTAATGTCTAAATAAAGGTCAGTTTGTGCACACCCTGTATACAGCGTTATTGTTATTGTGATTAAGGGGCAGGTTAGTCGCGGCGTGACAATTCTGCTGTACGCCTGAATTAATAATAAAGCACGTTACTAGTCTATGTGGTCTCTGTTAACGAATACGCCGTAAAAGTTTATGCGGGCGCTGTTTTTGTAAAATTTTACCCGACATTTGGTAATTCATCAGGACATATCCCTGATTGAGTACAGTTTTTAGACGTCAAACGTCACTGGTAGTCATTCAAATGCACAGGGCAGGGATGGGCAGCAGCATCCCCGTCGCAAAATCTGCGGGCTACGGTTGCCTACACGCTTGCCCAGCACGGCAATTATGGGCAAAAAAACTCCTTTCTTGGAGAGGCCAATGTCCACCAGTGGACTTTTAATGGCGGGTATGATAATAATGATCAATAATAATAATAATTTTTCTTACCACAAACATCACATTATTCTTATGCTAATAAAAAATCTATTGACTTATAAATTGTGCGAGACGAGTCTAAAGTAGGCATTGATCTGCCTGTATTTTAAGGCACCAGACCTCCAACCTCTCTTATTTGTTACATTACATTTTTATAATACAATATTGAAACGTGTGTGTGTGTGTGTAGGTGTGAGAAGGTATGATAAAACGTAATATTAAGTTTTTGTACTAGTATTTATATCATTACCTCTAATTGTGAAATAAGAACTTAAATATTTTTTCTGCCTTATCGTATGTCTTTTTAACTCACTAAAAGCTTCTCTCTTTCTTCATAAAAAATGTTTAAAACAAATATGTGAGAACAAACATTGTTTGGGTGTGCTCTTTATTTAACTGAACCTATTCCGTGTACGAATAACCTGTTATTACTCAAAGAATTTCAGGCAATACTTAATTTTGTTTGTGCCCCGCTTAATTGAAGGGAAGGAAGCAATAAAATTAACTTGATTGTTTACCTCAAAGTCTTTGTATATAATATTTTTAAGTGATCTATTTATTAAACTATTTTTATTTTTGAAATAGGAATGCAGTATATGAGTAGTTTGAATTTGGAACACACAAATGTAATTCTGTCTCCACTAGTCTGTGACAATATCACAGCTTGCGAAACAGTTACTTTTAATCAGTTTTGACAACGACACAAACCTTGGTCAGGCCTTAATATATATGTACAATGTATATCTCCATCTTTGCAGACGAAGTCACGGGTTGTAATATAGTACCTCTTTTTGGTGGACGCATTTTCAAAAACATAGAACAATCTCGTCATTTGTAGAAAGGAACTCCTATCTTTTTATCGGATCTCCTGCAGTTCTTACGCACGCCTATCATTGAGGATCGCTACGTCGGCGTTGACCCAAAACAATATTGCACACGGAACTATGCGGCACGAGAATTAGTGTCAGCAGAACGGGCTGCCCATGACATCCACCGGCTTTTTTAAAATAATTCATCAATAGTTTGCAATCATATTTATTTCACACTTCGAATCAGTTTCACTGTTAATAGCTAGTTATAATTCTTATTTAATTTTTCTATTTTAATTTAATATAAATTAGTAAAATCTTTTTTATGGATCTTCGTGATGTAGCAAACGTAATTAAGTAATTAATTCTGTATTTGCACTTCAAATTATATAATTATATATTCCTTTAGGTAGGTATATCTTAAACAGAACCGCAGATGTCGATAGAGTAGCGTCACACGAGTTATTTATATGGTAATTACTTGTTTAATAATATATGAATATGTGAAACATTTGTGGTGTAAATATCAGTATTATATACATCACAAAAGTTTCATATATTAGGCATATTCTGTTAAATCATGTCAAATCATGCAATGTGGTACCGGCAGAGTAAAATAATGCACCTGGTTCATTGGGAGGCCTGTACCAGGCACGTAATTATGATATCCGGTTTTATTTGCATTAGAAACTAGAGTTAGTTTCTATAAGATAACCTTTGAGTTCTGTTTAGGCACTTTAAAGAATATCGAATGTCACTAACTTCGCGTGACTCCAGAGCCACTGTTTCCAAAGCTTTCTTTCGGAGAACCTAATGCTAGACTTCTCAGACCTTAATTCCAGCAAAACCGATGGGGAGGGGTAGAGGGGAGAGACTATAAAAAAGCTCATCGTCTCTCAGCGAGACGGAGAGCTCGGGTATCCGCTTTCGCTTATCCCTTAATTCAAAATATCTGTAGGAGAACGAAAGTTGGCGGTATAGCTCACCGAACCGTAAGCTGAAGTGGCAGTGGGCGGGGCAAATAGTCAAACTGATAGCTGATGGGGAGAAAAGTTCTATATATTATTAGGTAGTATCGGCCGCGAACTGGAAAGCGCAGCGTGATGCGATCCCTGTCTAATGCACGGACGACCTGGTGACGGTTTCAGTAAGTCGTTGGATCCAGGCAAAAAGGTGAGGCCTATGTCCAGCCGTGGACGTCTGTAGGCTGATATGATGCCCGATTTGTACCCCAGCGCCAACCGCGAGTTACACATGTCCTCATCTGTCGCGTACCTAAGTGGTGAAACTGCCTAGAATTTAATTGCATTAACTACAAGCCTTAAGAAGTTGTTAGCGCCGACAACAGTAGGAGTTCCATTAACACTAATTACTTGGTGATAAATAAATCTCTAGCTTAGCATTTTATCCATGTGCGTTTCTAGTTGCTCGTAAAAAGCATTAAACAAATATAGATCCATCCGTTGTCTGCAGGGCTAATTTCAATAATTTAGATGATTTTTATGATCTCGTAGTCATCAAAGTCATCAATTATACTTCTATTTTGAAAATATTATTGTTGTTATATAATTTCCGGTGATTCGAAAGTGTTTATTGTTGAATTGGCTTACTTGAATAATACATAATTTTGCCTGAACCAATAAGGAAAAGCCAAGGGTATCTGAACTAGTTTTTTCTATTAGTCCTAGTAGTGATTTAATTCTATTCTAATAAACACTTCCACTTTTACTGTAACGGCGCCTCTGTCTGTGGAGACATGTCGAAAATGGGCACGTAAATATATTTTTTTTATTGCTTACGTAATTTTGCCTAAACCAATTTCAAAACACAAGAATCTAAACTTGTTTTTTTCTATTTGGCCGAAAATTTACTTAGTTAATGCTTATATTGTTGCGTTGTATGCGTTAATGTAAATAAATAATATACATAATTAGTAACAGACACTAATATCTCCATTATTATTAATTAAACACAGATAAATATGGATTCGATTTTTTTTAAAAGGAAGCACGCGCCATTTTAATAAACAAGTGGCAGATGAAAGCTTAAACTAGGGATGTGCATATATACGATTTGAAGTAAGGATGTGAATGATTTATTGGTTTTCTCCCGTCTGACATTACAAACATGCTCCCTCCCATTCATATAGGTGTACATTCTTCTGTTCAGAGTATTTCTGCCTAAATTGTATGTCTTGTATTTAATACGTAAATATACATATAAATGACAAGTAGCTCCTCCCGACTTCATTTGAGTACATAGTAGTTGGAGAACTTATGGGTTTATATTTACAACCTACATTACAAGAACTAACAACGGTAACATATTTCTTCCACCACAAGTTTGATTACAATATAGGTGAGGTAGGTCTTATACCGAAGTCATATGCATATATACCCCACTCTCACTTATTTCTACCGCCAAATAGCAGAGTTTGCATTGCTGTGTTGCAATCAGGTCTACGTATAAAATAACGAGTGATTTTTTAAATTATAGTGACAAGGATTTTACTCATAAACTGCCTGTATAACAGCAGGCAAATGTAAAAAGACTGTCTTTAAATTATTGATTCTTCTTTAAATTTGAATAAATAAACATCGCGATTATTTAAAACATAAACTCTCGGTGAAATGCCCAAACGAAATAGAATTATAACTAACAATATGACTTATTATCAACATCAAATTTTCTTTTATACATATTATGAAGTTAGCAAACATGCATGCGATTCGCTTGATGGACGTGACTGCAGCCTATACACGCTCGTCTTATTACAAAGAACCTTGTGAACGGCAGATACTACTTCATATTTACCTTATGAGCCGTAAGTTACCGGCAGAGTAGTAATAGTACCTCCCCCCTGTACCAGATGTCGTAAGAGGCGACTAAAGTACCGGAATCGGTACAGTTAAAATGCACAGGGCGGAGATGGGCAGCAGCATCCCCGTCGCGAAAGCTGCGCTCTGCGATTGCCAACACGCTAGCCCAGCGTGGCAATTATGGGCGAATTCCCATTTCTTGGGGAGGCCTATGTCCAACGGTGGACTATAAATGGCTGGTATGCTGATTTACCTAGAAGTTCCAATGCCTCACTCACCTTCTTCTGGAATACAGCAATGCGTTCGCATTAGAAGAAGGTAGAAGTTAAAAGAAGTATAAGAAGGTGTACTGTCATTTGGTGGTAGAAATAGGTGAAAGTGAGGTACCTGTAATGCCTTTGACTTTTGTACCGATCTTTGACGACCGTTATCTCATAATATCAGCCATAGAATGTCCACTGCTGGACATAGGCCTCCCCAGTATAGGCGGAATATTGCCCATAATTGCCGCGCTGCAGTATTTGAGTTGGTCCCGGTACTCCACCGGTACCCACGGCAGACCGTTATCTACATCACGTAAAATTATGTATCAAACATCAAACGAGTTCTAACTGCAATATGTTGGAACGTATATCTTAACAGTGTTCCATTTATATAGGTTTACTTGCTAACCCGACAGATGTTGTACTGTCTCAACTACCTTAGCTACCCACCTATCCTTAACTACCTATCCTTAAAAAAATATGGCGGTTTAAAAAAACTTTATTAAAATCGGTTTAGTAGCTTAGAAGTTCATCCCGCACAAACATAGTGACACGAAAAATTTATTTATGAAGACTAGCAGTGCCCTGCAGTTTCACCCGCGTTAAATTTTAAAACTTTCATACA
This sequence comes from Heortia vitessoides, assembly GCA_020976665.1. Classification (NCBI taxonomy): domain Eukaryota; kingdom Metazoa; phylum Arthropoda; class Insecta; order Lepidoptera; family Crambidae; genus Heortia; species Heortia vitessoides. The sequence continues at coordinate 3,639,687 of JACJUM010003259.1, read as the reverse complement.
AACTTTGCATCCGTGATTTTAAGGGGTGATTTAAAAAAAAACAATTATCTAATCGTCCCGTTTAAGGCCTGCGTTGATTATTCAGTCAGTAAGCTTCTTTTTTCATTTATGTGCCTATACATTTTGCCTGAGCACGTGAAACTGGGATGGATTATAACATAAGTTGGTGTGTTCGCTCTTACTAGCTACGAGTAAATAATGTCATTTATGTAGATGATTCGGTAAACGGATGGACGACAGCGATTTCTAACCATGAGTGCATTATACACGGAGCTATTGCACGCTTGGCAGTGGATGTGACACTTTTTCAAGTAAGTATTTTCCCGAAAACATTACGCCTTAGTAGTATAATTATGTCATTGCATTTAAGAACCATTTAGGTATTCGGGTGTCTATTAATAAATAAAGAAAAAGGTTAAAGATTATTTATCGTAGGTTAAATAAAAAGATAAAGGTTAATCTGCAGCTGCTGCGTCTATCATTTTACCGGATAAAATATAACTGTGTAATGGATATAATATGAAGTAATTAGGATTTAAATTTTGGCTTTAATCTAATTATTTCATACACTTAATAGAGAAAATATTTTTCTTACTTATAAAAGATATCCTATGAGAAACGGCGATATTATAACAAAACATGCTTTATGTATATAAATATTTTACGTAAGTATAGATATTTCAAATGATCAACTCTTACTCGTATCTGGGTGATATTGAGTTTAGGACAAGCCATGTGGTACCGGCAGCGTATAGTAGTACTTCCCCCTGTATAAGGGTTTCGTAAGAGACCACTGAACTACCAGAAACGATAGATGGCGGTATATCCACCTGGAACAGTGTAGATCAAATGCACAGGGCAATGTACAATAATAATCGTTCATGATAGACTTAAAATTATAGCAATTACGAGCAAAGGATTTCTGGTGGTTCGCTTAATGAACCTTTTGTAAGTTAGTTTAATAATGAGTCAGGCCAGAATTAATTGGTGTGTCTGTTAGTAAAGTTAAAATACATACTGTTTATGTATCAAAATAACATTTTTATTTTTTTTTTGTTTATTTGACCGATTTTAAAAGTACTTCTACTGGCAGATTGCTGATAGAATAAAGAGTAACATAGGCTATATAACAATACGCTTAGATGAATGAGAGGGAAGCATCAATTAAAAATGTGGCAAAAACGAGCAAAACTAATACTTTTTAACAGTTTTCATAGCGTGCGCTAAACAAACGTTTCATTTACAAACAAACATTTAGACAAAAAATAATATGTATAATATTTTATACATTTTGATGATTTTATTAATAAAATAAATAGAAATAGAGATTGAATATTAAAGCGAAGGTTAGACTAAATTTTTGCCTACTCCATTTTTTTTACATCATCCCCGCGTCCACTCCACCGGGACTGCGAAATCCGAACATTTAAGTTGGCTTTGATGGGATCAAAACCCAGGTCTTAACGGATTGAGAGGGAAAGTAAACCGAGGATAAACGGAGGGCCACGGAGCTCTTTTTTATTAGTATTACTTCAGCGACGAATATAAAATCACGTGAAAAGGAGAAAGTTTTTCTGGTTTCAAGCAATGGGGATTTTCTTGGAGACTCTTTTTAATAATTAAGCGCATTTATTAAATTCTTCTTAAATAAAAATCTTATTTTATAAAGCTTTGATTATAAGTGCATACGTTTATTTATTTTAGAATTGAATTATAGTTAAAAATAAATAAATCATTCATAATCGGAAGCGCATGATTGGATTGAGGTCAAGATGTCTCGCTATTTCTATTTCACTCGCGCGCACTTATTATTATGAAGGTGACGTCACCGTTTATACATTCATCCTTTTCTTTCCCCGTTCAAAAGATTATTGTTACTAAGTTTTTGAATGAGATTGTCCTGGACTTCTATATGTCATAAGTAGAATTTATATAAAATAAACAACTTAAAGATCGCAGGCAAAAGTCAATGAGTAAATAAAATTAAAACCTATTAAGAATACTAAAAAGAGTAACCTAACAACTTTGTGTTTAAGCAATACAGCAGTATACCAGGTCACCAAGCAGTATACCAATCAAATTGTGGTGTAATTTTATACATCTCTGAATAAGTACTTATATATCGACAATATTCGACCAGAACAAATAATTACATGAAGTAAAATAGTATATGTTCTGTTTGTAAATATTATTTATATGTATTTATGTATTATATCTGTAATGACTCTCTCTGTCTGATATCCGTAAGCCAAGTGATTTAAACTACTGATCTCGGAGTCAGATGAACATGAAAAAACATACTTATTATAACGTTTGAAACCAGTATAAAATTAAGTGCTAAATGAAGGTATGATTACAATTTCTATAAAACATATCAGTCTGTTACATCAGATAATATTTATAATGTAAACCTGTAATATTGTGAAGACAAACAAAGCAAACTTAGTGCTGCAATTTCATAAAATATTCACACAACATCTCATACATTGACCTGACTCCTGACTCCGACTTAAGTCGCTTAAAGCAATCGTGTTACAGGTAGCAGCGGAATAACATTTATATAATATATAATACGTAAATACATTTTTTAACACCCAGTCTCAGAACAATGACAAATATCAACATATGAATGTTTGTCTTTGGTGGGGATCGAACTCACAACTCTTAGCGCATAAGATCACTTCCATCTTCCCATTGGGTAATAACAAGGTCAGGCGGTATAGGACTGTGGAGATTCCCTCACCAACACAAAGGTATAATATAGGGTTCTGCAAGGAAGATTATATACTGCTTCAGGTCTATGTAAAACAATATAAATATATAATGTTGTCTTGGATAAATAGTAATAATATAAAAACATTATTGTTATGTGTGTTTTTATAAAATTTGTAGGGTAAAAAATATATATTTAATTTAATCAGAATCTCATTGGTAAAACTAACTTTTAAAAGAGCGAAGTTACGGCCACACCAACAAGCCTGCAAATAATAAAGACTTTTATTACACTCAAAAATATCCCTCCCTCATTGCTCAATTTCATCCAATCAAAAAAAAAACTGTAGACAATTCTCTCAATGTCCCGCACGTTAATTGAAAAAAATAACAAGTTTTTAAATATTGCCCGTTTTGTCTCGTAAAAAAGTTACACGTCTTGTAAGCAACTGCAACAGATTAAAAAATTAAATTACCGTGGGCAGGGCTGGTCCCCCACTAGGGCCATCTAATCGGCATCCTATGGTCTCCATAAAATCACATTAGGGCCAATGTATACACCAGGGGGCCGCTATGGGGATACTCAGACATACAGCGTGCTGGAAGCGTTACTGCCACTTCGTTTAATATTGTTTAATATTTAGCTTCATGTCGACTTTAGATGGGTACCATGATTTGTAATTTGTCTGGAATAGCTTTTATTTATTGTAATAAAATTAAAATATAAGTCAATACGCAAAACCTTTCCAGTTTCGAAAGACACGGTTGGCGTTAAACTGTCCGTCAAATTTTGATTTTGATTGTTAATTTGTAGTGATGGATTTAGGACATCAAAATTTAATTATAATAAAGTTATCCCCTTGATAAATATCTCAAATTAAAGTAGAATTTCTGGATATATTCATCGTGATATTGGTAAATCAAAACTGTTATGTCCATTAAGGAAGAGCGAAGCCCTCCCTGTTCAAGTGTCTTTTAAAAACTTTTTCGCAAACCCCGGCAACTTCATTATAAGATTTACGTGAAATAAATACATTTTTGCAATGATTTTTTTTATATGGTAAGGATTAAATGTTTAACAAGAGCTGACCAAAATTTCAACAGTTTTCTTACTGACAGCGTAGTCACAGACGAAGACATCTTATGTATATTTCTCTTATATTTTACATAAGATAATAATCCTCTTGTAACTATAGGTAAAGTAGGCACTATTTACCCTTAGACGTGCAGCAACATCTGATGTCGCTTCCACGCGATTGCTACATCCGCGTAATCCATCTTCTGCTCACGTTTTCGTAGATTAAAAATGTAATTAATTTTTTATTGCGAGCGCTATAGGCTCGCAAATGCTATTTTTGGCAGCAAACGGCCCCAGGCCGGTGGATTATAAAGTTTGCTCCTGTCTTGCCTTGATTACTTGCTTTTGGCCAGTTGTTTGGTAGAGATGTTTGTGCGGGTATTTTGTTTGTATTTAAATTGATTATTTGGTTCGTTGGGATTTTAGAATACTTTGGTGTTGAGATATAGTTCGATATTATAGAGTGATGATATAGATTAAAAATAAAAATATTCTAGCATTGTGATATGTATTTTTCTTAAATATTTTTTTAAGAAAATTATCAGCCCTTATTCCGAATGCACCGTGTATAGATACCGTTACTTGTGATGATGTATTATTTCGTTTTATTTAAAATCGGTTTACTTAATTTTATAAGTTGAACTTCTAATGCAATCAAAGCTTGAAACCGTCACGGCCGTGACATTTTAAAAATCGCCAAAATTGGCTAAAGGCATAATGCTGTATCTACGTCCGACGTCATCTATGCACCAGCATAATCAGATCAGGGTAAAGTGGAAATTCTATTAGGGACTGACCCAACCGACCGACCCGACAAGCCGACATCATACTCAAAATCAGCCCTATTTCAAAAGCAACATAGTAAAAAATCGTCAGCACACAAAATATCGAGGTATCGGTATCGAAATAGCCCGAATCGTAACTCAGTAGGGTCCTTTTTTGTTTGCCACGATTCGCGATTGACTTAGGGAGGGCAACAGATCAATGCTTATTTGTGTCTAATATCAAAAAACCAACAGATGCAGACATTTCACGGGTATAATAATGTACTTAGCTGGATTTTGATGGGAGCTTTGATGTCGGGAGGGAAGTGCATTCCGTTCTGGTAGTTGATACAATTGGTTTTTTTTAACACCGTTTGTCGGCAACCATGTGACGTGTTTTATCTAGCACTTTGGTATTGATAATTTGGATGATATATTTGATAGATAAAACAGTTTTAAGTCATCAGAAAGGATTACAAATGCGTGCGGCAGATGTTAATGTTGCTATGTTCTAACATTAACGTGCACACGTCTCAAAACAAAATTAGTTTTAACGGCTTTAAACGGAGTTTCTTCACATCTTACCTTACCTTCTGTTACTTTATCTTGAGAATGAAATGAAACGTAAAATATTTTTTTGATTAATTTACTTAATGAATTAAACTAATCATTGTTATTGTTGCTGTAACTACGCAGAGGAGATTATTAGTTATTACCCAGGTATGATTTAATATCACCTATAATAATAATAATAGAGAGAATAAGCGGCTTGTGTGATATTAAATTTGCTCAGGTCTTAGTGCTAGTAGAATCATCATAAATATACATAATACTTACAATATATATATATATATATATATATATATATATATATATATATATATTGTAAGAATTTACTCACTAGTATTGATGTATTGTACATAAAGTAGCATTCTACGAGGAAAATGTGTATTCTGATTGCCGGGATTTCTTTGATTTAAACACCGTTTTTTCGTTGTTTAGATTGATTAGTTTTAGATCCAGATTTTAAATTTATCATTTTGTTCGTTCGCTGACGCCATTATCAACTAGAAACATTTTCAACAGGATATCGATTAAATACATTTTTTGTTATTAGATAAGGTATAATGTTTCATACCTAATTACGAAACTTTGGTATCTACCGCAGAACTTTGCAAACTATGACAGTTTTTGCATAATACAGTTATAATATGTGACTTCCTATAATATCAAAAGTGCGAATTTTTTTTTGGAATCTAATTGGTCATATAAATTCATATGACATCTTATACGTTGACCCGGCTCTATATAGGTAATTAAAAGCACTTGAGTTACGGGCAGCAGATAAAAGAGAAACTACAAATATAATATTTAAATACATATAAATAACACCCAGACACAGAACAAATATAAATATTCGTCATTTAAATATTTGTGGGGTAGGGATCGATCCCACTACGCTCGGCACACAAGACAGAGTCACTGCCGTCTGCGCCACCGAACTTGTCAATTCTCTGAAGTGTGTACTAACACTTAAGGCATTTTTTTAACAGACCTATTGTAGTCATTTTTTGACTAAGCATTTACATTGGCCTAGGCTAGGCTATTACATATTACAATATTTTTCATGTAAGAATAATTTATGTTAACAGATGTGCGAACCAACTTCATCGGATCGCATATTTTTATAACATGGTAAAAGTGTGAATCATGGGTGAATTTAATATTTTACTAAAATAACATTTTTTAAATAAAAATAACCCTTCAAGCACTTAATACAACTAAAAGCAAGCTACTAGACATCAAAAGGGTTACAAGCAAATCGTGAGGGAGGGCAAAAATTAATTTGATCAAACATTGCTTAATCTACAAACAATCCTGTATCCACTCGTTCTCGATCCCATGTGTAACTGAATATAATACGGTATAATCGGTTATACGGCCCCAAATTTATTTCTGTACAACTTGTTCGACGCCGAAACCCTAATATGCAGCTTAGGAATAAACCTATGGACTGTATACCGCCGACTGAAATTCGATATTAGCTTGTTTCTCATAGCAGGGTTGGCAAAACAAGTCTTTGTTGTTGGTTCCGTATGGTTTGCTGGCCCATTTGTTGTCCCCATGAACGCATGGGCGGACTGTTGTCGGTGCAGTCTAATTTTATTGTTATTTCAATTCCATTTGCTCCCTTGTTGGGGCGCATTTTTTGCGAATCATTATTTGTATCATTGTTTGTTGATTATCGATTGTCGCCTCTGCACTTCGCCTTATAATTTTAGGGTCGGTTCCGAGGGCATTCTCTATACTTATTTGTTTTGTATTATTCTATTTTGTTAAAGTAAACATTTTTTTTATTTATGTTTGTTATAAATATACACAAAAACATTTTAATTATTTTTAAGGTCACCTACATAGATCAGCTATGTTTTTTTTAGTAGTAACATTTTTATAGTGATGAAAAGGCAAGTGTACAGTCTGCTAGCTAATACCTTTCTACGAAATTGCAAATCTCTGTTGTACTGATTGCAAATAAAATGTGTGCATTGCAAAAGGCAAATGTTCATGCCTGGATTTTTTCACTTAGTCGTCACACCACATCATCTTTAATTCGTTACTCATGCCCGCGCGGCCATGCACTTTCCGCCTGGCCAGGAATGGAGTAGGTTTTAGAATTTCTCTCTTATTAGGTCTCTTTAAGATCGCGCTTCTTTCTTCGGGATGCACTATTCTTTTCCTGCGGAGATAATATAACAGGTTATGGTGATTTATTATATCGTCATCATATCAGCCATGAGGTACCGGCAGAGTAGAATAGTACATCCCCCTATACCAGGTGTCGTAAGAGGCGACTAAGGTACCAGAACTAATAGATGGCGGTATATCCATGCAAAAAAGTCAGCTCCAATGTACAGGGAGGAGATGGGCAGCAGCTTGCTGCCCATCTCCCATCGCCTCGTCGTGAATACTGCGCTCTGCGATTGTTAATACGCTTGCCCAGCGCGGCAATAATGGGCAACATAGCCCCTTTCTTGGGGAGGCCTATGTCCAATAGTGGACTTTTAATGGCCGGTATGGATTATGATAATGCTGGATGGTGATGATGAACAGCTGTGGAACGACCACTGCAAGGAGTAAAGCCTCTCTATGTTCAGGGAATGTTTACCTTTGGAAAGGCGTGATATTCCACTTAAGCTGCAGTTTTGGGCAGATATACCGCTATCTATCGGCATGGGAAGGTACTACTCTACTCTGCAATATACTCGTAGTGATTGCGTTACGTTTAGTGACGTTACGATTACTGAATTGTGTTGTGGGGTATCAGTGGAGTAGAATAGTACTTCTCCCTGTAAAAAACAACTAAGGTACTGGAACCGACAGATGGCGGTATAACCGAAATAGCGCAGCTTAAATACTTCAGAGTGATGATGGGCAGCAGAATCCTCGTCGTGAAATTACGCTCTACGATCACCACGAATGCCTAGCGCGGAAATTATGGTTCAGAATCCCCCTATTTTAGGAGACCTATATTAAAGAGTGAGTGATGAGATGATGATTAAGTCTTTTATCATTCAATTATGTTATAAATGTGGTTGAAAAACATAAATAATCATAATATTATATATTAACAATTATGGTTAAAAGTATCGGCAAACAGTTTCTCATCAGTAGTATATGACTCAAAAACCGACAGATGGCGGTATATCCATCCGCAATCTGATCAATCTGACCGATTACCACCTCGCTTATCTTAAACGGATTTTTTGGCTGAAAATTCCCCTTACAAACCTAACCTATTTCTTGCAGTTGATGTTTTATGTTGATGACGATCATAAACTACAATGACCTGTTATATTATATCCGTATGTAAAGAATTGGGCGTCCCGAAGTCCGTAGCGCGAGCTAGAAGAGACAGAGCTTACGCCATTCCTCGCTGGACGGAAAGCACATCGCCCCGCGAGCATGAGGAACGAATTGGAGATAGTGCGGTGAAGCCTAAGTGACGAGATACAGGTGTAAAATATCAATGCATTTAGTTTAAAGTGTTCGTATATCAGTAATAAATTTATACAAATACTAGCTGATCCGGCAAACGTTCTTCTGCCAATTAAATTGTACGAAATTACTAAAATGACTATGAAAAAATAGGGGTTGGTAAAAGAAAACTTCTTGGGATCTATAAGAATCGGAAGTAGCATATATTATTCACTCATGACTTATACTATTGAGGATGCCATATTAGTGTTAAGATTCTAAAAACTAGTTCAGTAGTACATATTTAAAATATTTAGGCTTTCACAAAGTTTTACGTGTGTGAAATAATTTATGCCTGAGGTTGAGGTTATCGTCATCGTCGAAAAAACAATATAAAGATTCACACACAACACCTCATACATAGACCTGATTCAGTAATAGATTGCTTAAATAGCTTCTGTTACGAATAACAGACAACCGAGTATAGAAAAACATAGACAGTGCAAACAGATAGTCATTGAACTCAGGATCCTTGGGACGCAAAATAAGAACAGTACCAAATGCGCCATCGGGATTGTTTTAATTTTACAGATGATTCTACATTGTATTTAATTCTTACAGAATTCAAGCATTGGGTAAATATCGTAATAGGAGATATTAGGCGTACCGTAACCAACAGATATCGGTGCATTCATCTGAGCGAGGATAGGCTGCAGCATTAATCCAATGGAGGACATCCTTCAGCTGATTTGATGGTGATTTACCAATAAATAATATTTAGAAGTATATCCGCTTCATCTCAAAGCCTGCAGCAAACCCAGGCGAATGGTTGGACTACAGAATATTTGTCAGAAGTCGGAATGGACGTTGCAATATAAAACGCGGGCAGAATTAAATTTAAATAAAGCCATTTGTGGATTAGACGGGCGTTTAGCCCCCGATGGATTGTAGTCACGGGATCTTGACGTATTTTGTGCTTTAAAGTACATGTACTGAGTTTTGGTTGCGAGACGAACTACACTCGAGACGGTTGAAGGCAAACTACATGTAAACAAACAAAGGTAATCTTTTAAGGAACCGTTCCATTAGTACGGGGACCAGGAAGAACTGAATTTAGTGTGTCGTAAATCAATTTCAATTGTGGAAACTGGAGAATTTATGCAATAATAAGCAACTTTATACAATGTAAGGAGAATGGGTGTCGGGTGTCCGGTAGTGTTAATTCTATGCTCGTTTTAATTACCTGTACGTGGAAAAGGTCAATTCTTATGTTTTTCATGCTTTTTCTGCTTCTTATTCTTTTTATGCATCTCACGCTTCTCGTGCTTCTCATGTTTCTCGTGCTGCTCCTGCTTCTCGTGCTTCTCAAGCTTCTCGTGCTTCTCATGCTTCTCGGTTTCTCGTGCTTCTCGGTTTCTCGTGCTTCTCGTGCTTCTCGTACTTCTCGTACTTCTCGTGCTTCTCGTGCTTCTCGTGCTTCTCGTGCTTCTCGGGCTTCTCGTGCTTCTCGTGCTTCTCGTGCTTCTCGTGCTTCTCGTGCTTCTCATGCTTCTCGTGCTTCTCGTGCTTCTCGTGCTTCTCGTGCTTCTCGTGCTTATGGTCCTGAAAAGAATTATTTATTTTATTTTTTTTTAGTGGAGACTGCGAGCTTATGTTTATTTCGTGTATAACATTATGTATATCACAATTTTTCTTAAACATGCCTAAGTTTTTATGGACATACATAATATTTTCATATTAATACAGATTATGTTCAGTCTAGTGACTGTACACAGTCTAGAGTAAATATGGTTATTTATTTCTTTTAATTTATGTTTTGTTTTAACTATGTATTAGACAATTTGTCGTTATGTTTCAGGCAGTTTACATGACGAATAATGTACTATATGTCTATCGATATTTCTTATTTAATGTAATTATGATATTACGCTAATCCGAGTTTTTAATTCGGTATGCTGATTTTTGGGTGTTTTTACATTATTTTAAAAGTAAATATGTTATGATGTACGCGTAATGATAAATTTTAACACAAAATATACATACACACAATTTATAGAGAATTGTATACATTCATTCATCTAAACAGCATACATTTGCAAAAGTTAAAAAAAAAATTCCACGCGGACGAAGTCGCGGGCACAGCTAGTATTAAATAAAACTGAGGTCAAAGAATTTATATATATTTTTCCTTGTAACCATGAGTCCATTCTATCCATGGATATCGTTGTGTAGTTGCCTATCTCTGAGGTCGTGATCGCAAAGTGAAAGCCGGTTTAAAGCTGCAGTTGAAAGCCTGCGTTCGGCAAACATTATCCGATTCAACGCAAAAGCGAGCTTGCAAAACCACTCCTCGTATTGGAAGTATTTCGCGTCATACACCAGGTTGTTTACAGTGTTAGATCTAAAGCATTCAATTTTGATATAGATCTACTGCCGCTATCAACATATCAACCATAAAATTTCCATTGGTGGACATAGACTTCCCCAAGTAGTTTTCAATAGGAATAGTTACTTGCTATCGGGATCCTGCGCGATCCTGGGGATTTTGTTAGATCGTCTGTCAGCCTTGTGGATAGACGTGGGTAATCTGTGGTTTCATTCTCGTACTTTACAGCCCCATTTCCAGTTCCACTTACTAATAGACTAGACTATGTACCCTTTTTTATATTCACACAAAATCTCATATATTGGAGCTGACTGGTAAGTCGCTTAGTTCACTCGAGTTACAGACATCAGAAGTATCACTAGAATAATACTTGAATACGTGTTTTAACACCCAGACACAAGACAAACACAAATATCATCATATAAATATTTGTCCATGGTGGTGATCAAGCCCATGACCCCTGGCGTATAAAATAGTGTCACATCTGCGCCATTGGGTCTTTCACTTTGGTTCGATTGTGAGTCTTCTCATTCTTAATTTGAGAAAGCAAAGAGTGCTCGGTGTCTTTTTGCTTTCTCGAATTTACCATTGCTTGATACTTTGACTTGGCTTAATAGGCCTATTGTGATAGACCATTCAGTCGCATACGTCATCGTTGGTAATACACATTAACGAAGACTTTTGACTTGAGATACTGTGATATGTAGGACGAAATAGAAAATAAATAAATAATGCCACGCTTAGTGTAGTTCCTCAATAGGAATGGTGTAGCCTATCCCTAAGCATCCTTAGAAATTGAGTTACGTTGTTACGTTGATCAAACCACCGATTTAGCTACGGCAATCGCCTCTTACGTCACCTGACACGCATGCTAATGTTGGCTGAGAAGGCAATAAAACTCTGAAGTTGTGAACTCGCAATAGACATTCTTAGGAAAACCGAAAAAGTGCACTGTATCGAACCAGTATTCAGAACCTATTGGAGAGGCCTATGCCGAGCAGTGTACTTTGTTTTGTTTTTTTTTTTTTTTTTTTTTTTTTTTTTTTTTTTTTTTTTAAAGGTTTCAACTCTATCTCACCAGATCCTACACAAACCTATTTAGAATGTGAAAGTTAAATACATCCTGTATTAATGAAATGGAAAATCTGAAAAAAAATTATGGTTGATATCCAATCACGCCTAAACAGCTTAACGTAGTTAGTTCCATAAGCGGAAATAAGATTAATTCTGTGCAATGGACTTCCGCTTTTAACAAATCTAGAGCAATTACATAATTATTTTCACTTCACAATATTATAGAGATTTTGATCAAGCCAAAATCAAGTGAATGGAGTACTTGGCAAAAACAAGTAAATTTTTATGTACTTACTAAAAGTCTGAACTGATTTTCGGAGATACGCTACAATTTCGAATGATTGAATGTAAAACGACAAAGACCTGCAATCAAGCCCTGTTAGAGGTCTCTTGAGTCTGCCGTCGAACAATACAAAAACAAAGAATAGGCTCTCCTTGATTCACTGCTTCATTATATTGAAATGAGCCTATTTGTGATGCTCTATCATTTTGCATTTATTACTCTTATTTAAAATGAATTAAATGGTTAATCTAAAGACATTGTGAAATAAAAAAATAATAGTGACTTACGAATACAATAAACAAGCATAGAACAAGGTAATACACACGAAAAAAGAATGTATTTTAAATATTGATTAAGTTTTCTTGCAAGAAGAATTATAATATAATCATTCCCCCCTGCATGTTATTCAGTGCTGACCGTCGCTAGTCTGCGCTGTAAACTGCGCTGGGAGGAGCTCTCTTAATCCCATAAATAAACTATTAAGAAGAAATCACGGCGCACGGCTCCAGGCGCCAAGTTTACTGCCGCGAGTTCGCGCGGTACATCTAGCGTAGTGAACGCGCGATAGTGTTGCTACTTGTGAGTTATGCCCTAGGGAGACACGCTGTTGTATCACAGATATTTGTAAAATTTTAGATGACAAATGTTGTTCACATAGGTGTCTTATCATACCATCCATTGAAACTCTACTGCTTGACACAGGCCTCTTCAAAAAAGGGGGAATGTTGCCCATCCCCGCCCTGTGTATTTGAGCTGCAATGTTTTGGATGGATACCGTCATCTGTCGGTTCTGGTACCTTAGCCGTCTCTTACGACATCTGATACAGGGGAGGTACTCTTCCGATACCTCACAGCACTTTATGAGCATCATATTAAGTTTACTAGCAATTACTGTTATAAATAATATAAAGTTTTGTGTGTAGTGTTTGAATGAGTGGGGTCGCGGCTGCAAGTTTTCTCGCTTAGTAATCTCCATTTTATTATTTAGGATTATTTGTTGACTTATTATGCCTTAGATTCCGATTGTTAGATATAGAAAAGAGAGTTTAAAATTTTTAATTCTATTTTTTTGTTACATAATTCTCGTCTCCTCGCCATAGAGTACCTGCAAAGTTTCTACTTTTAGCACTTCTCTCTGTATCAGGTGTAATAAAACCTAAAGTTGCCGGTATATCTATCCAAAACAGCACAGCTTAAATACTTCAGGGTGAGAATGGGCAGCTGAAATGTCGTCGCAAAGTTGCCCTTTGCGACTACCACCACGCCTGCCCAGCACGGCAATTATGAGTAAAAGTCCCCCTTTTATTCTTTCGCTGATAAGATGACTTTGTTTCTGGTAATGAATATTCGTTTGAAATAGATTTTAACCACGGCCCCGATGTCTTTCGCATTCGGTATTATTCTTATTTTACGCGCCATGGGTAGTGAGTTCGAACCACACCTACTCAAATATCTAAATAATGAATATTTTAGTTTTTAAGTCTAGGTGTTAAATATGTACTTATATATTGTATAAAGCTCTTTTGTGACCTAAAGACACTACTTAACTCAGAGTTAGACCAATGTGTACAATTTGTAGATGTTGTGGGAATTATTTATATTTATCTTAATTACAAACTAAAATTAAAATAATAAGTTATGGAATAAAATTGTTTTATACAGAAATAGCACCTATTTATGGATTCGTTAAGTGTTTTATAAGTGTATTAAATCTATAACTACATATATATTTACTAATGTTAAATTTAATATAAGCCGTTTAGTACTGCCTGAGTAGAATAGTAACTTTCCCTGTACCAGGTGTCGTTAGAGGCGACTTAGTTACCGGAACCGAAAGATGGCGGTATATCCGAAACTGAAACTGTGTAGCTCTAATAAGCAGGGCAGGAATGGGAAGTAACGGTTCAGTCGCAAAGCTCGTTCGTTCTTGCCACCACGCTTACCCAGCGCGGCAATTATGGGCAAATTTACCCATTCTTCGGGAGGCCCAAGACCAGCAGTGGACGTTTTACGGTTGCTACGATAATGATGGATTGAAGATAACGACTTCAAAGATTGGTTACACTCTAGATGGCACATTAAATAAATAATCGGATTACATGTCTCTTCTAACTGCAATATATATTAAATATAAAACATTTTCTTACTCTCACCATTTGACTATGTAACACTGGAGAGCTCCGAGTTGATTCTTTCATATCGTTTTACAATTGCGTTACATTTCCCCGGAAAACGCGCAATGTGAATTGTTTTGGGCCATTTCGGAGAGCAAGCCTATCTCCGCCGAGGATGTACGCAGTATATGATTAAGTACACTTGGATAAGGGGTCGTCGATATTTTATTCCAGAATAAATGTAAATGCTGCCTAGAGTTAGTAGATGCCGCGCGACTGCTATGTATATGTAAGCAAATTAAATAGTTATGTATTTGTATATATGGTTTTTGCCAAATTCTTTACACTTCAATACTTCAACTCCAACCGTGTAAATTATTTTTTAAATCAGAGTCGAGTTTTTCCACAGCGTAGAAAAACTCTGGCAACCTTATGATTATTTTTTTTTCGTTTGCCTGAATATAATTAATACTTAGTATGTAACATATCTATTATTTATTTTCCAAATAAAATGGGCCTCTGTTATGTGTTTAATCGTATCAATTAATAAATATAATTTCCAACACCATCATTATATCAGTTGAAAATCGTTTACATTTAGTGTTAATGTTCTTCAAGAGATTTTAATTAGGACCTAAGTAATCGGTAATGATCCAGCGGTGGAACCGCTGAATCAGAGTATCTTGTAAATAATCAAGGATGTGTTTATTTTGGGAAAATATATATTCCTGAAACCTTTTGGTATATATACATATACATACATACATACATATAGTTACTTCATTAAATTAATTCTAGTTTTATGGTAGTACTAGCTGATGCCTGTGACTTTGCCTGCGTGTGATTAATACTTCGAGTTGCCGGTTTTCTTCTCCAGGCACCTAACTATATTCATATATACCAAAACTAAACAAACTAGTTCAGCTGCTTAGTCGCGATAGCGTCACAAACAGATGTGATGCTATGCCGATCGGAGTCGTACAGATATGGTAAGAGACTAATAAAGAGACTAAAAAAATGCTCGTTTCTGATTGTATCACAAACACAGCGCTGAAAAACTTGGCAGTCGTTTTAAATGCATACATCACTTATTGTTATGTACAATTATTTATAAATTACGGTTAATTAATTGCTCTCGTGTATTAACTATAACCATTATCATCATACCAGCAAATTAAGTCCACTGCTGGGCATAGGTTTTTACAGAAAAGGAGGTTATGTGCCCATAATTCCCGTGCTGGGCAAGCGTATTGGCAATCGCAGAGCGTATCTTTCGCGGCAGAAATGCTGCTGCCCATCCCCACCTGTGCATTTGAACTGCACAGTTTCGGATGGATATAGCGCCATCTGTCAGCTTAAGTACCTTAGTCGACACATACACCTGGTTTAGTGGAAGGTACTGTTCTACTCTGCCGGTACCTCACGGCAAATTAACTATTACAATAATAATAAATTCTCATAACATCTCACACATTGACCTGACTTCGTGACAAGTCACTTAAAGCTCTTGTGTAACGGACATCAGACAACAGAGGAATCACTAATATACTACTTAAATACATATATTAAAGACCCTGACAATAAACAAACACAAATATCATTATTGAAATACTTGTACTAGGGGATCGTACCTACGACCCTTGGTGCATAAGATAGGAACACTGAAATCTGCACCATAGGCCCCATCAAACTATATTATTGTAATATTTCAGTAACATACATTCAGTAGTTTTTTGTGTCAAAAGTAAGAAATATACATCCATACATGCTCATATACTATCGCATTAATAGTAAGGATGAATGTGTAGCTTTTGGTACTGTTGTATTTATTCAGTTTGCTGCGAACCGAAAAGTTTGTTATCTCTGACCTATGTCGTCAGTACAGTGCAATACTGCGTAACTAGCAGTTGCAAATAAAGTTGAAAATTCAATTAGAAAAGATGGAATTTAGACCTTATGTACTAAAGCTACATACGCGGTATTGAAGTATACTTCATTTTAAGAGTACTTACTTTTGCCGTTCCTTCCTAATGATTTTACTTGCCTAATTAATCTAGTACATACTTTATGACCGCTTAACCTGTCTAAATATGGAAGTCGTTGAAATTCTAAAATAAACACAATTTAAATTCTTAGAATCATTTTTTTTAAGGAGGAGGCGTTTTTTTATTTTATTAGGTCGAACAACATATTTTTATTAGCCACCATAGCCGTAATATTACAAGGATATCACTAGCGCGTTTTATTTTTATCTTGTGACTTAAAGATGTAATGTAAGTAAGTAATTACACTGCCCCTCAACCAACAAACCGGAACACAGCAATGCGATATATGCTATTAGGCGGTAGAGATAGATAAGAGTGAGGTACCAATGCAGGCGGCCGCTGTTTAAGGTCTACCTTAAATAAAAAAAATGTGGAACGCATGATGATTATGAACGCCATTTTGTGGCGGGGATGCTGTTGATCCCAGTTACCGCCATCTGCCGGATTCTTGCAGTAACTGCGTAATTACGACAGTCTCTATGCTTCTCTCTCGGTACAATCAATAACTGTTCATTTTAAAAAACATTCAAACGATACTATTGACAAATTATCAATAAATGAAATCACTATTGACTTCTTCATTTATTTGACGATAAAAGTGATATCATATAAATCTCAAGTATTTAACAAGTAACCTTTCCATTATTACAACAGTGATTGTGCGATCATGAACCCTTGGTTCATGATATATTGGTAAAATATTGCTCCCGAGCGATCGAACAATGCGGGAGTTAATAAATAAACATTGCAGACTATCACAAGCAAGAAACCTTAATCTTATGTAAATAGAATTAAGCAAAGGTATCTCTAATATCCAACCCCTCCATATATATTTTTCATGATGCAAAATTGTAAATTGAAATTCAAAATTAATTATTTATGTAATATATAATTTTGAAAATGACAGGCATTTATTGTTTGTAAAAATATGCATTGCGCATTGTAAAAATTACTAAATTAAAACTATTCGTAAAAATAAACTGATAATATTTGTGTTCGCGTGTCGCATGTGTATGTAGAAATAAAAAACGTAAAAATAGTCTATGGCACCGCATAAACATTTCTGCTGCTATTAGCCTATATTAATTGATATAATATTCCGTCTGAAGAATACGTGATGGTCGATAATTTGTGGGACTATCAAGAAATACCTGCCAGTTTTTATTCCAAGAATCTAAGATTATAATTCTTCATATATTTGCCGCCAATCAAAATACTTGTAATGGTATGTATCTGTAGTGATTATTTCTATTTAACGGTGCAATTTACATCGACAATATTATCTATTTCATTTAAAACGAATTACAAATACGCTTTTTTACGTACCTTTGTTTCTTTGATTTAGAATTTATTATGTTGAATTTTTTTTATTTTTTTATGCTCACTAAAAAGTTTCCATACCATATTTTTATTCTCATAAAAACTTGAATTCAGAACACAAGCAATTGGGCGCGCAACAGCGGCCTCTTTTGTTTGTCGCCGGCTCTCAGAATAGCCGAGGCGCTTCGCCTTTCTTCCGACTCCTCCCCACGGCTTACATGAATTATTCTCCCATTTTTTCCGCCACAAAGACATAATTAAACCCCACGGATAACCATTCACTTAAACTGCTCTTGATCCAGTATTCCCTTTAGCTGGGCGTATTTAAATTTTAAATGCGCACGCGCTATTTTCCGACACATGTCATTGGATAGATTTTTTTTCTTTTTTCTTTAATTGGAAGCTACCATCTAACAATATATTATTTTTCCAGCCTTAGGTCTTGGAAATTATATATCGGATTCAGGTAATAACTGGCCGATGACAATTAGATAATTTGCATTTAAATTTTTTAACTTCTAATTGGCAATTTTCTAAATGATCCATCCACAATAAGAAAAACCCAAAGTAGCATAGAGCTACGAAAAAATCAGAGAAGACAGTAAAATTAAATGGGTTACAAAATTTCAATAATACTCAACAAAGGAAAACGTTTTACGAGGATTTTATTCCCTGATAATTCCCCGGGATTGATATCAGCAGATTAAAAAATAAAATTAGATTGTCTGCGTTCCTATCCTATGTAACGATACCTTTACGAGTGTCAGTGGCTATCTAAAAAAAATACATCAAATTAAACTCATAACAAGAAAAACAAAACGCAGACAAAAAATGTGTATTTACAAATTACTTAAAGCACTGAATGCAAGTAATAAAACTCCCCACGCAATTTCAATGACAGTTGACACATCAAACACTTGACAGCCCTCACGTAATCGCTTAAACACTTCACATCGAAAAAAAACACTTATCTGCATTCTCATAAACACTCAAATCACCCTGGAAAATTATAACAATGGAGAAGTACAGAATGAGTGCTCTTACCTTAATAAAACCGACCAATTTAAGAAGACCTCCCAATTCCGAGAGAGTTCGCCGTTAGCGCCTAGCGTTGGTAACTCGCCTAAGAACGCGGTAGTTCTAATTATTATGGATGCTAGGGTAAAAGCCCCAAATTTCGTCAGGTTACACGTGGCACCGCCCCACCGGCTAAAGTTTACACCGCGTTTAACGTCAATTGTAATTGGTGATAGCGGTCTCCACCGACGCGCAATTTACAGAAAATCCCACTTTAAACTTCAGTACAAACATCTCGGCCCGATATCAGCTGTCAGTTGTAATTGACGTGATTATAAGTCGAAATTGGGAAAGACAATGAATAAATTGACACAAACTTTGGCATCCGAGACGAAATAACTAAATTTGTTGTGAAACATTCTTAGGTATTTATTTTTAGTCAATCTTCATTTAGATTCAGCATTATTTATGGTAAGGATGAATTTTGCGTAAGAAATACAAACTAAGCAACGAGTGTAATTAAAAGTCTTCTGCGTTGTTAGCATTTTTTGTCGTATATATAAAATCAGATCCGATCGGATCCATTCTTACTTTACTTTTATAGCTTGCACATCGACTTTCAGAGACGCTAGTAATATTTAAGATATATGTAAATACTAGCTGTGCCCGCGACTTCGTCCGCGTGGAATAGTTTTTTGGGTACCATACCTATTTACTTCAAATTATATAAACTTTGAATGTCACGTTTATTTATATCGAATCAATGGCCTGAAAAATAAGTTTTAAGTTTCTAGCACTAAAAATAGCGATCCATGCAAACAACTTTTCATCCCCCCTTGCAACCCCTTACAACCCTTATTTCGAGTTCAAAAATAGCCTATGTCCTTTCTTAAGGTCTAAAGATTGTCTATGCCAGATTTCATCAAAATCGGTTGAGAGGTTTAACCGGGAAAGCGTAACAGACAGACAGACAGACAGACAGACAGAGTTACTTTCGCATTTATAATATTAGTAGGGATGATAAAGGCTGGAGTCAATTGTTTAATTCCTCAACGTATGAACTCATAATAGTATTCTGTATGAGCCAAACATATAGAATACATTTGAAAATTAATATTTATAACGGACATTATTCTTAAGGGCTTGTTTTTGAGTAATTATACGGCCTACGTGACGGTAAGCGTCACCGTATTCTATTAACGCTCGTATTTTCATAAGGATATCACTAGCACTTTGCCAACCTTGACTTGAAAATATCATGTCACATTGCCCAGTTGTTTCATTGCCTCTCTCACTTCAAACCGGAACACTAATGTGAACACTGCTGTTTGCCGGATGAAAGAGGTGAGAGTGAGGTCTACCTCTAGTAGATATACTGAATTCAGCTGATAACCGAATCGTAACTTATATTATTTACTCCAGCTTTATATATATACAAAAACCTCTTTACGTTCCACACATTTTCATTGTGAAAGTCACAATAATATACATGCCCGTTAAAGAAGTATCCATACCTTTAACATTTGTTTGTGATTTATCCCCCGTTTATGTCTACCTCCTACCTCAGTAATACTACGTGTGTTGTTTGTTCTTAAAATAAAGCAATATATCGAGAGCTCCACGACCCTAAAAGTTTAGGAACCGCTGATCCAATTCTCGTCACGCGCCCGGCCCTGGGGACGCCGCGTTTTATGTCATGGGCCTGGGAGGCCGGAATGAATTAGGTCGATACTGGTTTGAAGTTTGCTCCCAACTGTAATATTATGTGACAGAATTTATAACGGGCGCATAGGCCGCAAGTTTTGCCCTGGGCGGACAGTGTTCAGTTCTCGCCTGCTTCGTACCGACGACTCATCACTGATATTTGCAGATTGTGAATGAGTGATCAATTGAAATGTCAATTGGAGTAGTAATCAATTGATATTAATAATAGACTGTACAAATAATATATAGTATAGTGCAATTTAGGTGCACAAATCAATTGTTTGTACTCGCTTCTCCCCATCACAATGAACGTGGCGGCGTCATTCGAATATACAATAGAACTAAACTTGATCTCGCTCCATCTAGTGCAAAGCGTTAATGTTGACCAGATTTCTTCTGTCCAACATTAGTTCCAAATCCACTTTCAGCATATATCATCAACATCATATCAGCCAATCAAAGTCCACTGCTAGATATAGGCCTCCCCAGGAACTGGGGAATTTGCCCATGATTGCCACGCTTGTCAAGCGTGTTGTCAATCGCAGAGCGCTGTTTTCGCGCCGGACGTGCTGCAGCCTATCCCCGCCCTGTTAATTTAAGCTGCTATGTTTTGGATGGATATACCGCCATCTGTCGGTTCTGGTACCTTAGTAGCCTCTTACGACACCTGGTACAGGGGGAGGTACTATTCTACTCTGCCGGTACCTCACGGCACTCTGCCATTACCTCACGGCACAATTCAGCATATACTATTTGTCTTATATTATGTTTCCTTCTGATATCAATGGCAAATGGATATTTGCCACTCACCACACGTGTTAAATAAATAAAAACATGTGTAAAAATTAATACAAGTGACCTAGCCAAGGCTAAGGAAGCAACTCCCACCCTTCTAATCTATGTAAGTGATATTAGTACTTACAAAACATCATTCCATCACATGCAATAATCTCTTACAACAAATTGGCGTACAAATTGGATAAAAATTAAGTTAGGAGGTCCCAATCGAGCTGTAAAATGATTGTGACCCTCAACGACGCTGCGGCGCGTGCCACCCAATCATACAAATTGAGAACTGCGATCGGAGTACAATTAAAATGAAGGGCTTGACTGGGGCTGACTGGTGTGACATCTGAAATTCTGGTCAGGGCAAATAAAATTAATGAGGCTTTCAGACACCGGTTAAAGAGAGATAATAAGGTTAAACAGAGAGTATACTTTGTTTATGAATGATCACTTGATATAGTTGGACATTGGGACCTGCATATAGTTTTAATATAAAATATTTACCCTCAAAATAGACCATCTTAAAGACTCCACATTTAAGCAAAATGACCGCTATGACATAAGGTACCAGAACCGACAAATGACGGTATATCCATCCGAAGCAATGCAGCTCAAATGCACAGTGCGGGGGTGGGCAACAGCATCCCCGTCGTGAAAGCTGCGCTCAGCGATTGCCAACATGCTTGCCCAGCGCGGCAATTATGGGCAAAATTCCCTCTTTTTTAAGCAGGCCTATGTCCAGCAGTGGACTTTCAATGGCTGGTATGATTAGTACGAATACTATCTGCGTGTGGACGTAACTATCGAAAAAATATATATCGGTTGCAATAAAAGCAGTGCAATACAACTATTAGTTCAGGAGTCACACGTCAGGGTGAAGGTAGCTGGTGAGAGCGCCACCGTAGCGCGACTATTTCAGTGTTCCAAATCATAGACGAACAGTCCAACTATTGATCACCAGAATGAAGTCATTGACATTTACCTGAATGTGTCCTTGACACTAGAACTGGTTCAAATTACTTTGTTTAATAAATGACTCTACAAACGATGTTTATAATTACTAGTTTATAATGACTCTTATTTACCAGCTATAATGTATGAAATGACATAGCGTAGAGTTTTTAGAACTCGGAAATTTCCGAAAATATTAAACCTACATAAATGTCCTACGCTGCGCTCTCCGGTACTTGGTCTCTATTCCAGAACAATGTGACTCCATCGTTCATCGGTTCTTCGTGCTAAGTGCCCTGCCACTTCAGTTTGCTAATCCGCCGGGCGATGTCGGTAAGTTAAGTTCTTTTACGGGTCTCCTCATTTCTGAAAGGCTCGATTTTTTCATATTTACACACTTATCAATTATTGCATTTCATTCGTTTCAATTTGTCTTAATTTAGTCACTATTCTATCAACTTATCAACACGACACATACATTTTGTGATTTCGAACCACAGCGAGGACACATACGAGTATATTAGTGAACAACATTAGTGTTTTCTTTGTATTTGAGTGTAAAATTTTATTTTAAGTGATATATATAACTTAGTACTTGTTATATAATAAGTTAATCATAAAACTATTAGATACTAGTAAATCTAATTTACCAATATTCTTTTATAATATATGTATATTATACAAAAATATTGGTAAATTAGAATTGGTTTATTTTTATATTCAAATATTAAGATGTGATGAGGCTGACATATCCTTGTGAATAAAAAACAGATAAATATTAGATTGACATTAGATTACAGTAAAAATTTAATTTGGAGAAACATACTTTTCATCAGGGTGTTGGCAATCGTAGTGTAGCTTAGCAATATGCTAACTGCAATCCTGATTTTTTCATATGATACCTCAAACCTGATTCGGATAGATCAATCAGTCGCCATGATGCCTAATGTACCCGTGTGTACTACTCTACTCAGCCGGTTTCTTACAACTTACCTACAAATATACACGAATTGCATGTTTAGTAAAATATAACAATGACAACCGACCAAATAACGTTGCACGCCACTATAATAACGGGTAAACGAATTCGTTCTAATGTGATTTGTATTGCCCGGAAGTGGTGAGTTCCCCATGCGCAGACAAACGAACAGACTGCGGTCAGGCACGTGCCGTATTATGTCCGAACCGGATGAATCTAGTTTCCGCCAGTATTTATGTAAACACGTCTGGAAACGTCAACAAATCGAATTATGTCTATTGATGTCTTTTCAAAAAAAATTGCTTCAAGCCTGTTGAAAAGCGGTTTTTGTACACACGTGGCTTTCGGACCAACCCCAAAATATCAACTGTTAAATATGGCTGTTTGTGTGAATGCTGTTGAGTATAGGCAAAGTAGAATAATACCTCCGCTGTACCAGGTGAATTAACAGGCGACTGACGTACCGAAACTGAGAGATGGCTGCATATCCAAAGCAGTGTAGCTCAATTGCAACACGGCGGGGATGGGCAGCAGCAGCGTCGCGAAGCTACGCTAAGCGATTGCTATCAGCGCGGCAATTATGAATACAATTTATAAATAAAAAATAAAATCAATTGAAGGGGGTTCAATGATCCCTGATATGATGATGATGATGTGTGAACATCCCTTACAATTTGCTTGCATAGTGAAAAATGCCGACTCAAAAATTTTATTTTAACCAAATCAGGGGATGCCGATATATGCTTGCGTGGTATCTAGTCAGATAGTCGCCTCGACTGGTGGATGCCCTACCAAGGGTAGCGTACCCTTGCCTATATGTGGCATCTAATTGAAAGTATTTCCGCCCCCATCGGATAACGATTCTCTACGCTATTTGGGACGGTCATACATCTTTGGACGGGACCCATGGCACTCTCGGTATTCTATCTTGTACGTCAAGGGTTGTAGGTTCAATTTTAAACAAACAATGATGTGATGAAAATTTGTGTTAAATATATTTATTTAAATATAATATTCGTAATAACTTATTATCTAGCAGTTACATAGGTCAATGGGAATTAATTTAAAGTCAATTACTTGGGGAGGCCTATGTCCAGCAGTGGACGATAGGCCAATTCGTTATGTGCTGTGTGTTAATATCATGCTGATTTATTTTTATATCATCTATTTCCTGATATAACAAAGCAAATCAGATACTATTTATAAAATAAATATATGTATATACATATATAATATAATATAACAATAAATATATATAGAGACAATAACGCGAATAGCAAGATATGTGTTAATGTTCCAACAGTCATTACAAATAAATTGCTATGCAATATTTTATAGCATTTACACTTTTCGTATACTCACTCATAATAATACTTAAACCTTAATAATTAAACGGCTTTAAAGCCGTTTAAGGCTTCAAAATGCAGTTTATTAAAATTTATTTTTATGAATCGATTACCCGTCGGCAATCAATCTCAAGATTGAAAAAAAGGCTGTGTTCTCATTTGAAAGTCACAATTACTATTAGGTACACGCAGCACGTGGTGACAGCATCTGGAAAATTGACAGTGCTGTGTTGGCCTTGGTTTTTGAAAATGTATTTTTGATTCTTTCCAATTAATAAATTACTATTGAAATTGGGATGTTTTTTTTACTTTGCGAAGTATCTATTGAATCAAACGAAGGATACAATTTCACTCTCTTATTGTAAACAAGTCGAAAATTTGTTGTCAACATTGTAAACCATGTAAGTTAATAAAGCACCTCTAATATGTTTGGATGTCAACCTCCTAAAAACTTCAATCAAATGCATAGGAGGCATTTACGATCTGGGATTGCTGTCTCGCTTGCTCAACTAGGCAATCACGAACATTGCGTTTCAGAAGCTTACTACTATAATATACCTCTTCATTCTTATTCAATAAATGATAATTTTAATACATCTCCGCGTGAACATAATAAATGCTTTTAAAGCCGGTTCGCTATCTGTATGATCCGTACTTATTGATTTGTCTTAACTGCAAATGAAAATTGTTTTTATACAAATGTACTAGAGACATTCTTATTTTCTTTTAAATTACTAGCACTCCCGGTTCTCGGTATTTACGGTGAATGTTGTTGAGAATTCTAGAGCAGAATGAATTATGAGTTCTTTGAAATGTATTTCTATTTTTTTAGTTGAAAGTGAGAATTCACGGCAAATTGAGGCACCGCGGATCCATATTATTTGCTTTATTGAATGAGATATGTTCATGTTATGTAATGCATTGATTAATTCTATTAAATTCTCATGTAAATATTATAAGGAATTCTCGTTATATACAAGTTGCTTTTGTAGCTACTTAACTATTATCTAACATTCAATTATACCATTAGGTATCCGCTAGAGAATTGTAGTATGATTCTTCAAACACACAACCACGAGTTGCTTAGACATATACTTACCAAAAATATGTCGGTGATTAACATAAAACAAATATATTTATTTGTTGTAGTTTTTGTTCTAGTACATAATCATTAACAATAATTACTTTCTTGATTTAGTATTCTTGTTTTTCCTTTATTTCTAAATTTAATTATCTATATTCGACAAATTGTGTGAAAAGACAAATTGTGTGTCAAATACAGGAAAGTCAGTGTAGCTTACAACGCAGTTTTGCAGGCTGCAGGCAGGCTGGGTATTCACATGTTTTCTGTGTACTCTGTTATATTGAAAATACTAGCTGTACCCGCGTCTTCCTCCGCGTGAAATAGTTATTTATGGATACAATACCTCTTTACCTTAACTTACATTAACTTTGAATGTCATGTTTATTTATATCGAATCAATGGCCTGAAAAATAAGTTTCAAGTTTCTATCTCTACAAATAGTGATACTTTCATATACTCTTATCCCCCATTTCAACCCCTTACAACTCTTATTTCGTATTGAAAATTAGTCTATGTCCTTTCTGAGGGTCTAATAATTGTCTGTGCCAAATTTCATCAAAATCGGTTGAAAGGTTTAAGCGGGAAAGCGTAACAGACAGACAGACAGTTTCTTTCGCATTTATAATATTAGTAGGGATGCCTTATCTTCCCTTTAACGTTATGCGCTTGCTAGCGCGAGGATATGATTTGAAAACTGTCCACCTCTAAGATATCAGTTCTTCATGGTAGATTGCCGCTTCATCTCGTTAATCAGTTAGGTAAAGACAAAAACCTTTTAAAATACAATCATACTTTCTCAAAACTCCGATTCAATGTGTAAAAATGTGTTTCCCACCCTCAAAGCATAATTCCTTTTGGAGAACAAGAAAAAATGATCAAATGTAAATAAATATACGTAATCTGCTTGCAGGATTACTGGTGGCAAAGTTGCACGAAATTAGAGTAAAACAGAGTAACTGGTGTAATTGAGATTAGCGGCTTGCTTTTAATACGAAGTTAATTATGATTTTAATTGGGGCCACACGAATAACATATTTTCTCGTTTCACGAGCGCCGCCAGCCGTACTCCAGTACCGTCAGCATACGCGTTGGAATATTTGTTACGATTGCTACACATTTGCTGTACCTACTGTTATACGCACATTACGATTTTGCACTTAGATGATACTACGCTATCACATTTAGTGTTTGTTTAAACCAGTGGAAGGCGAAAAGCAATGGTTGCTGGTTTGAAATCGCGGTACAACACAAAATATTGGTATTGGACCTGGGTGTCATTTGTCGTCCCATAACGAATGTTTTATTATATATACATAATTTATTATATTATTGTAATGGACCTTTACTCTTCGCAGGTGAACTTATATCAATTCCATACTGTGTCGGTACTAAAGGTAGACCCCGTTAGTTGTCTGCGTTGGTATCTGCACTTTTAACTTTTTCTACCATCAAACATTCCTGTTGAATGGTGAAAGAGGCAGTTAAATTACTGAGCAAACAAGACATCTTCAAGTCACAAGATTGGGAACGCGCTAATGATAACTTATGATACGACGAGCGTCTATAGGCTGCTTTGACAATTACTCTCACTACGACCGCATGCTTTTTTATCAATGGAGTCACAAAAAAATTATAATGTCATAATTTAGTTCATTTTGCCAATAGCGGCGCCACTGTCTATGAAGAATACGATCATTAATTATACTTTGCCGAATGCATACACTGAAATAAACAAAATCGAAAAGTCTTTTTTAGAATTACCTGTGCTATCGCTACCCGCTGCGGAAGGGCTCCGGCGCTTCCTGCGTGGTGGAGGGGGCGGGTGGGGTGGGAGTACCTGAGTGGGGGGGCGGTTGTACCCACATCCGGCGGAAGCTGCACTCCGCCCCGGCTTATTGTCTTGCTCGCTCACTTGTTCGCGTTTTGCTCTTCAGTGTTAGATTTTTTTAGCTATCTGAAATATACCAATTTATTCTTTGATTTTTATGATTAAATCTGCTTTCTTCTGGACTGTAACACAATTTGTTAAAACCATTTAAGACTTTTCTAGGGTTTTAGGTGCAATTTAAAGGATCAACCTGTATTTTAGAGGTAAACCTCATACAAATTTTGTATTTGCATTGCTGTGTTCCATTTTAAAGGATTAGAAATGCTGTAAAATTACTAGACAAATATGACATAGTATCTTCAGTTCACAGGTTTAACGGTACGCTAGTGATATCCTTGTGATGCCACGAGCGTCTATAGGCTGCGATTACTATCAAGCGGAGCATATGCTTATTTGCTGATTTCTTAATAGAAATAAAAAAATAACTCATTTTATGAAAGTCAAATTCAAGAAAAAATTCGTGGAAATGTCAATAAATAAACAGATAGATACTATCGAATTCAAAATATTACTATACATAGGATTTTCCTCTGGGTTAAATGTATTATCGAGAATTCCCGACAAAATGTTTCACATGATACATAGAAATACAGAGCTGTCTTTATAATATAATTTAGAATTAGTGAAATAGTAGCTTATCTTTTCAAATAAACGTCTCTCTTCCATAGACACTGTTCAAAGAACATCAATTTAACTATATATTTAGCTTTGATTGTATTACACATGCGATATATTGTAACACTGTGGAATTTATAATAATTTATTTATTTCAACTTACACGCAGATTCATTTTTTTTTAATTCTTTGAGACTTATAATCGTAAGTATTAACTAAATTAAGATAAATTTAGTACCAAAACTACTTTTTTCTTGCTGTTTTTTTATTAATAGGTTACCTGGATGAGGCCACTCTATGCGATAAGACCGCCCATTGTATTTTGTATATTATATTTTTTTATCACATGTTTAATTGATGTAGGTACTATTAAAAGTATAATTATTATTAATTTTCTCGATCTCTGTCGGCAATCTTTTCATACACCAGTGCCGTTAAAACATATACCGCGGCAGAAATTTTAAAACATTTTTCGGAATTCGGCAAGATTTTAGGTTAGGTATACAATTGTACAGTGTACTCGGACGAAGTCTGTTCCGGCCCTCTTTTTAAGCCATTCAAACTCCACATTTATTTGTAAGTTATTTATTATTAATATATAGATTTATTATTAATAATAGATATTAATATATATTATTATTATATATACGTTTAAGTTTCAAAGTTTTTTTTTATTATTTTTATTTGTGCTTTACAATAATGACGGGCTTTATTGCGCATTCGGTAGCAGCGTTCTTGTATTATGCGCCAATGGTTGCGGGTTCGATCTCCACCCTGGACAAACATTAATATGATGAATATTTGTATTTACTCTAAGTCTGGGTGTTAGATATGTATTTGAACACTATATTCGTGACTTATCTATTGTCTGATGTCCGTAACACGCGAATTTATTTATTAATAATATTAACAACACTACGCGAAATTACCATTAATTGCACCATGTAACTAAATTAATTATCCATTCTCTCTTATATTTGTGAACACGAGCAAAATTTATTATTAATAAATCGCATAAACAAGTCCATAAGAAGAAACTTGTTCAAAACCATTAGGGTCCTGGGGGAGCATCGCTGACAAGTGCATTAAAAAAAAACACAATAAGTAAATCTGCGCTTCATTATCCCCCTAATTTGTTAGGAATGCCTAATGCAAGCTGGTGGCCATGTTTGCTCGGTTGTCTGCCCGGCCGTGGTTCCGTACCGATCTGCGACCCTAAAAAGGGTAGCGATTATACGCTGGTCCAAGGCGAGAGAGGCGGAGAGTTCATAATTCATCCGAACCAAAAATCAGTACAAATAAATCTTCCATTCATTATAAAGAACTCTGTTTAATTATTGGTTTTACTCATTTTGTAAAAAAAAACACAATAAGTATGTAGGTCAAGATATTTTTGATTTTTACGACAAAAACGCTTGCTTATATTTTTTTTATATTTTATTACTTTCTAGTGGTTATTATGTGTGGTCTTCTTTGTAATCATTCTTGGATCATCTCTATTAAACCTCTAAAGACATACTTTTACCAAATATCGGCAAAGCTCTTAATTTACAAAATAAACCGACAATATATGGCAGTTTTATACCATTAGTATTGGTCAGAATAGATAGTGATATGTATCTGTCAAATTTTAGTAAACATTAATATAAATACATTACTAAAGTTAAAATTTTGTTATTAATAGATTAGGAAGAAAGAGAAAATGTAATATGTAATTTATTTGTTGATATTCGATATTATTCTTTTTAATTTTGTCAATACAGTCAGCATTCTGGATCTTGTCCGTATCAACACAAATTGTGTAAAAATTATAAACGAGTTTTATATAAAGTAGGTGTTGTTGATTTAATTTGTTAATGTCATTCTGAAATGTTATGTTAATGCATTTCTTCTTTACTGTTTTTCTGGATGGGATTGAAAAATATCAACGTTTCAGGATCGACCGAGAATTAAGAATACAATATCCCAAACAAGTTCGTAACCGCTGCCGGCCATACCTTAATCCTAACCCATCCTTCTCCCGAAGGAGCCACAGGCAGCGATAAAAGCGTCATACATAATGCATACTCGTCCGAAATCGAAAAATTAAGGCACGCCATCTGGTGGCCGGCGTAAACAGCGCGTAATGGTGTGTTGTGACGTGTGCATTCGCAGGGTTATGATTTTGGTAATTAGCCGGCTCGGGTGTCATCCCATATGCAATTCTAATTTTGTTGCGCGATCAGCATCAAAGGTTTACGCCATGGACCAATACAGGGATTAACATAGCGGACACACTTACATATTATCACTTATGTAGGTACATTATATTTCCAAACCATAATCAAATTTGTTCAAGTAAGGCCCAAGAAATAGTGGTTGTTTTTTATTAATGGAAGTAACAAAATATTGCATTTAACAAATGTACAATGTTTTGGTGTTACTCTTTAATGTGTAAATTAATATCCGTCCAAGAAACCAATTACAAAACAAATAATGGAACGGAATAAAACCAATGAATTTAAACCGGTATAATCATTGCTAAATTGAAAAGGCTTATTTCCTTGCGGAAAACGCAGTACTGAAAAAGATTTTTCATATGTGCTTGAATAAAACACACTTTTATAGAGAAAATTATATGAACTTGTAACAATAAACATAAGTGTTTTTTTACAAATGTTGTGCTTTATTTGATTATCGGGATAACGTTATATATTTGTGTTCTATATAGTGTTTTATATAGTGTTTTTATCTTGTGCGGCAACAGTCGTAGGTTCGGTATATTTTAACTCCCCGCGCAGGACAAATATTTGTATGATGATATTTATGTTTGTTCTGTGTCTGGGAGTTAAAATAATAACCGTCAACTTTTACGTTAGTAATTATATCAATATCCTAAGGCAAAAAAATATCTGTAAGTATAGGTTCATTTGGCAGGGTATTTAAATGAAGTTTTGAAGTATGCTCAAACAAGCATGTTTGGTGTAGTTTAGCGGGCAAAGACAATTGATACAAAAACTTTTCTCTTAATTTCGTTTAAATATAATTTTACAAAAATACGTTCATTGTGCACTAAGTTGTATCAATAAAATTGACAACAACAAATCGATGATTCCAATTTTGAACACCGGTGAGTGCAAACTTCGTAATTCTTTTTTATTTATTTGCTTATGGTCGAAGTCTATGGTCAATTTAATAAGAGTTCTGTCTTGACATTAATAATCATATTTATTTTAACGTCATTAGATATACGTTTATATTTTTCTAATATTTATCGTAATAATATTATAATAATAATATAATATTTTCTTATATATATTAATCGTATCAATTAATTATTATTATCATAGAGAAATTTAAATATTTTCAACTCTCTCTCCCCTACTTCTTCCGCCAAATAGTACCTACTGATTGCATTGCTGTGTCCCAGTTTAAAGGGTGAGAGAGGCAGTGAAATTACAGGGTAAATGTGAGTGTATCATTTTCTAGTTTAGACGCACCGTGACTTTCTATTATAATACCTACTAATATATATAAGTACACAATAATACAGGAAAGTATTTGTTTCTGTGTGTTTGTCAGAGCTTGTACTATAAACTGATAATGATAATATCTTTATACAATAAATTGATCCTGGAATCTTTTCTCAGTACGCGTTGTAAAGTTAAATAATCGGACGGAGTCTAATAGGTAGTTACTGCAAATGAAAAATTATCTATGTCAATATATAGCGCGGCTTGTAGTGAAGTGAATTTCAAGAGGACTACTGGGTAGTAGAGTAGATAGCTTTAAATAAATAAACCCAAACAATATCTAATATATTGACCTGACTCCTAGATATGTCGCTTAAAGGACTTGTGTTACGTACTTCAAACAACAGAGGCCACAGAAAAATAGTACTGAAATACATTTTTAACACGAAGACGCAGAATAGACTCAATTTATCGTGATATCATTATTTTCCCTGGGCGAGGGTCGAAACCACGGCCCTTGGCGCACAAGTTGGGAACATATCCCAACGCGCTATCAGTCATTTAATAATACAAAGTACTTACGTTTATACTACGTATAAATACTAAATTAAGTACAAATACTAAACTAGATCTCAATATTTGTAAACGATCTTGGTTTTTTATTTCTGCTATATTTTATTTTGTTTTTATTAGTGAATTCGCAAACAGTCCCTATGATTAACATACAATTTAGGTCACATAGAGTCTTATCCAAAATAATAAATTCATTTGTCAGAAATAAGGTCTACTTTTGTTTCTATAGTGACATGGTTGTTCCCATTATTGCTGGAATTCAATTATAACCGTCCAATGCAGTCCGACCTTATTAGATGACGTCGTACGCTGCACTTTCCAATAGGTGGTCTCCATTTGAGAACATTATAGTGTTTTCGGCTTTCAAATCTGATTGCTATGTGCTCATTGCCACTTCAACTTGCTAATCCGCGGGGCTATGTAGGTAACTTCTACGGATCTCCTAATTCCTGGCTACCACACGGACTTCCAGAATTGCCCTTTCCATAGCGTTTAGGGTTTTTTTGAGTAGGTTAATGTATAGCGTCAATGGAACCTTACGTGCTTTTATGGGCAGCCAAAATGTATCTAAATGTAAAGAGCACGACTGGCTGTTCATAGAGGTGTGTTGGTTCCAACACTGACAAATGTATGTATGTTGGGTATGGTAGAAGAAGCACGCGAGAAGAATAAATGAGAGCACTTTGAAGTATGTATCGTGTGAGTTTGAGAGATATATTAAAGAATAGTGTAATAAGAGATCGATATATTGTAATAGATGATGTTATGGCAACAATAGAAAGGGGAATGTTAAGATGGTTTGTACATGTAGAAAGGTTAAAGCGGTAGTGAAAGGAAGGGTCACAGGCCTTCCGAAGAAAGGGGGAATTTTGCCTATAATTACCACGCTATAATTACCACGCTATAATTACCACGACGGGGATACTGCTGTCTATCCCCTATGCATTTACGCTACAATGTTTTGGATGAATGTACCGCTATCTGACCGTTCTGGTACCTTAATCGCCTCTTACGACACCTGGTACAGAGAGAGGTACTATTCTATCATGTTGGTACCTCACGGAAAATGGTACCGGCAGAGTAGAATAGTACCTACCCTTGTACCACGTGTCGTAAGAGGTGACTGAGCTACCGAAACAGACAGGTGCCGGTATATCCACCCGTAACAGTGTAGACCAAATGGAACAGGACTGGGATGGGCAACAGCATTTCAAACAACAGTGTTTGCATTTCTTTCTATTACTAGGTTTCATTAAATTAATGTGACAACATTTTCAAGACAGGCTTAACAACGCGCTAGTGGTGTCCTTGTGATGCAACTAGCGTCTTTATTTATATCGATAGTTATATAAAAAGGATCCTCGCAAATATACGCGCGTGTAAGTAAGTAAAATATATCGGCAACAGTAATTTGTAAAAACAAAACTTGCAGCTTGAAATAATAAATAAATAAACAAAACCTATCCAGAAATTAGGACTTACCTAATAGTAATCTTCCATGGGTTTAGTGAGTAAAGCGAGTGTTGTTACAAATATTTATTTATTTTTTATAGTATACATTTGAAATATTAAAGAACTTATTAATAAAACTACTGTTTAAGAATTCACAAGCACACAATTTTAAAGTAATATGCAGTAAAATCAAAAAACAAATAACAATAACGAATAATAGTGAATGATTTCATATATATTTGAGATTTAATTGACTACGCGCTGTTCGGTTCGTAAGTTATTAATTCTTTCAATGATAGCAAATTTATTTCTTACAAAAAAGTTGTATTGAAATGTAATTAGTATTGGATATTTTTGTACTTCCGTTCACAATTCAAATTCTATCCGCACTCGTCTATAATTCAAACGAATTAGCGCGGGAACATTCGAAAAACATTATCTAACAAAGAAATTGCAGTACCGATTATCTGGCAGGATAAAGCGTCTACAACGGGGGGCTAATTATTGCCGCGCGTGTAACGGAACGTTCGGAACTTGTGAACTCATTCCCCTATATCGATCAAGGCATAATTAGGCTGCCGATAGCGTCACGGGGATTCGTCAACCTTTTTGGACTTGGAAGCGTGAAAAGGTAACAGGCACGAGAAGTGAATGGGGCAATTAAATAATTCAGTAATTCGCGGAGCGACGTAAACATGCGTGAGACGAGGGCCGTGGGAGGGGTTAGGTGGCAGGGGCGTGGCCGGTGACGTCACGCCGTTCGCGGCTCAGTCGGTCACCACCCGGCGGACTGAACGGTCGCGGCGGCGTGTCGCGTTCTCACCCCGAAGTACGAAAAAGTCGCCAAGATTTTCGACCGGCAGTACCACTCACCTTCCAAGGTGTTGAAGTTGGAGGAGGACCCTTGGGGGTCGTGTGCGATGTACTCGCCGGACAAGATGAAGTCCGGCGGGGGGCTGATGGCACCGCCGGGTTGTTTCCCGGCGCGCTACAGCCCCACGTACCGCACCACAGACCCCCGCCGGTGCGTGCCCAACCCGTCCGTGAGTACCTTTGCAACCTCTAATTCACCCGCTTTAAGGCACGTTACACAAACAAAAAAAGTAAGGTCGCTCGGCACAATAAATAACAACAAAATACGGCATTTTCAGGTGAACTAAAACAAACTTTTTCAGGTCCACGTTGTTTGTTTACTTTGCTATGCGTCTTGTTTTTTAACTTGTGTGTGTGCTAGCGTCTGCAAGGCGATTTACATGGAGCTCCATGGGGGTGTTTGTATGTCCTTACAGCTAAACTTCACAAACTTCATGTGCTAAGATTTCTGTGCCGTAAAACTTTCGGATCGATTTTGAAATTCCTTTCACTATACCAAATCAGATTTCAAAAATAATTATTAGTATTTGCATTAATAAAAGTTAACAATAGTAGGTTTTTTATTAATATATACTTACATATATATATTTCAATTAAACAAACTTCATGAAATATATAATCTTCTTGAATTTTAAATCAATTGAAGGATTTTGTTTCTACCTCAAAGATAATAAAAACTACACTAAAAAAGTTTTGTTTATTTAAAGACTAAAAAAATAATAAACTTATGAATAACTACTAAACATGCACACTCGCCTTATATTAAATAATTAACAAGGTTAAAAATATATTGTACCAACTATCATCACTGACTGAATTAGATTTCTTGTAACTTTATTGCAATTTCAAATAATAATATTTGTAATAATAAATAAAATTTTATAACATTTTAATCGTTAATTAAACGACTATACCTATAGTAATTAGATAAAGAAAATTCAACTTAAAAATATTGCTAATGATAATTAACGTAAACTCAATGTCATATTAAAAGTTAAGTTATTTATTTGTTATTATTTAAAAATATGTTTATTTCTACTTTAATGATATTAATAAAAATCTTACATTATATTTCAAAAATATAAAGAACACTTTTTTGATTGTTTATGTCGGACTTCATGCCGATACGCGAAGCTTTAAAACTGTCCTCGGACCAAACCGATTTTCTCACAGTTGTCATTTCTAGATTAAACTTATTTTAGAGAATCTATTAATAGTTAGGTATTGTTCTCTAGGAATGAAATGACGGCGAGAAATTAGGGTTCCCGCGGAAAAAATCACATTCTTCAGCTACTTATAATATATAACTTATAACTTATAATAACGTTTGATTAATAATGAAACAGTTTTCTACAGCGTCTTTGTCTAAAATATATTTAATCGCGCCTACGGCAATGTTGCGGGATAAAAATCGGGATATTATCTTTGTAAGACAGGCACGCGACAGTCTTCGGATAGATACATTTGTCTTTTAATTCAAATATTCATATTAGATATTACATTAAAATAATTCCAACTCTTCGGATAATGCTGGAAATCAGACAGCTTATCAGCGAGGCGCGATACAGATTATAAGTTTAAAACCAACTCGCATAATTTAACTAAATGCGGCAGGATTATTAATTTCTCTTAAAAATATAATTGTATGCATTTAAAGCCGCTTTACGGTTTTAATACCGAATATCTGAGTTATTATTATTTAGTCAATTCGAGTAAAATTAATACGACATCACTTTTTAGAGACGTTAAATATTTTATTATAATCCGTACAGGTTATTTCGCTTCTTCAAAAGTATAAAGTAAAAATGATTTTGAATACTGTAATCAATATAAACAAAAGGTATTCGAAATTTGTAATCAAATTTGGTGACAATTATATTAATTTAAATCATTATCTTTTATATTTATAGGAAAAATAACTAGAATAAAGATTAAAAATGAGCACTTAATAAAATTCGTAGCATCTACGGCAGCCGTTAATGCCGCCGTCGGCCGCCGTAGCCGTGAAATGCAAACGGCATTTTAAAGATGAATCAATCTAAATAAAGACTATAACTTCTGTCTATTGTAATGAAAATAAAATTTTTATAAGTCAAAAGGAATGTATAGTCGAATTATGCTAAATTATTATTATGTAAAAACAAAATTAGTAAATCAAACTAGAAGTTAACTAAATGAAACGCTACGACGTATAATTACAAACAAAGTATTTTGAAATAATGAACTAAGAAAATAATATTCTTAGCATGAATATTTTAATATTTAATTTCTAGTGGAAGGATGTAAATGTTTTATAGTATCAAATATTGTTATGAATTGTTAAAGAGGTTTTCGGAGGCTCGGCACATGGAGTTTGTGTTTCTAACAAAGCCTTGCAAAGTTTTTCAGATACATCGCCACGGGAGAGCTCTCTTCAGCAGATATCAATTGGAAAATCAACTATAAAAAACCAACACAAGTGATAATTTTCACACGGTGATATAAAGAACTAAAATCAAACAAATTTTAATCATAGCTGTAAAGCTATAGCAAATGTACGCGTAGCGCGTTATGACATGGGAATCTTTATTATGGATCTCTGACGACTCAAAGACTGTCTATTAAAATAAAATTAATACTATAGTGTGTCTCTTAACGTTAAAATAAAAATAAAATCAATTACTTCAAAAACAAAATATACTAGCAATGCTGTAGTCAGTCAGTGGCTGTTTTGTAACAGACAAAATGCGATCGTATTAGCGAGATGAGTCACTCTGGCTCCAATTTTTATAGACAGACTATTTTGTAGTTCATCAGAGATGAGAGAACTAACGTTATATTCTATTTCTAGAGCAGTCGTAACACAGATTGTAATTTACTAACAATAAAAGCAGCCTATAACACGTAATTTTACGAATTCATCAGTACAATCTAAATATTTCTAGTAAATAATTAGAAATTTTAAAACAAAACGCGTGCATTTCGGATTTCGATCGACACGGTTCATCTGAAATATTATTGTACATCGCATTATTCTTTACGTATATTTCTGTACGGCCTACAACAATAAGTCGACATAGTCAAATGTACACATTTGTGTATGAGGTATATAGAGGTATTTGTGGAATAAATAAATAAGCGTATTCGTGAAAAATTTTGGTCAAATTTTAATTCGACTTAAGTCTTCACGACTAAAATTAAATTCGTATAACTAACTATAGTACATACCGAACACGGTATTATATTTATTATTATTATATTTATTTATATATCCTATATAGCCTTCTTTAATAAACGGTCTGTCTAATACAAATTGAATTTTTCAACTCGGAACAGAATTTTATTTATAGAGATTACCTTTTCTACTTTATAATATTAGTATTGATATAAGGATGGTCCGACTAACTCATTGCAGCCGCAGTATCGGGCTCATTGTTTTAGGCTTCGCCGATA
Organism: Heortia vitessoides; assembly: GCA_020976665.1. Taxonomy (NCBI): domain Eukaryota; kingdom Metazoa; phylum Arthropoda; class Insecta; order Lepidoptera; family Crambidae; genus Heortia; species Heortia vitessoides. The sequence continues at coordinate 3,601,784 of JACJUM010003259.1, read as the reverse complement.
TTGTGACTATGATAAATTAGTTGCTATAAACAGAAAGCGTTTTTCAATTGTTTCAAGTAACGTATTCATATTCCTACGCATTCTGTTTTAATCCACTATACATACAATTATATCTCTTTACATTTATATATAAATAGAGTTTATTCGTTCAGTGACAGAAGATTCTTATAATTAGATATTTTCAAACGTGAAAAGAAGAAATTAAATTACCGCATCAAATGGAATCACCACCTACCTATATGTTCGAATGTAAACCACATTTAAAAATGTATATTTTGTATGTTACTTAATTTGATTAACACTAAAGTATTACCTGTATACCTATTACAAGTACCTTTAAGCTTATAATAATCTAAGTAGTATTTAATTATTTTAACTTATTAGCGCAGGCAAAACAAAAGAGTACATACAAAACAAACAATTGAAACATTATTTAGTCAGGGCATCTCTGTCCTGTGCATTTCAGCTGCTGGTACCTAAGACAACCTTTACGACACCTGGTACAGGGGTAGGTATTATACTACACTGCTAGTACCTTTAATAGTATATTTACTTTGATATTTACCGAATATGGTAATAAAAAGGCATACAGGATACCTCACTCTCACCTATTTCTACCGCTAAAAAGCAGTGTTCCGGTTTGAAGTGATACATTTGACAAATTTCAGTTCACAATGCAAGCAACACACTAATGATATCTTTGTGATGACACGAGTGACGGATGCGGGACATTATCACCAAGCATACGGCATGCTTCTATGCTGACTTCATAATATATGAAAATACATACTCGTTACATCGTATTCATTTCTTTGAAATGTCGTTCATCGAAAAACATAACTTGCCTGGTTATTTGGGATATTTTTTTACGAACTATAGTTTTTAGCTACCCCCGATCATTAACTTTCACCAATCGTAGTGGCCATATTAGATTGATTTTTATACGATTGTATTAGTTTAACACAAACTGTACTTAGTTTGCAACGCGTACAATTTTTTATTATAGATTCAGTTATGCAGTTCTAAAAATAAACTGAAATATATGTAAAATACAAATATTTGCCTACTTTACATGCCATAAACTAAATTTAAGAGAATGCATTAATTGAATTAGTTTGAAAACACAATATGAACACTTTTATATCTGACTTTTATACCTCAAAGTCCAATGACCTCATTATTGAGTAGATATTAAATGTACTCGGATACATTGTTAGTTACTTCAAAAGTAATTGCCGTCATCAGGCGGGGGTTAGGACGGTTCTATGTTTGAAAAAGTTTGAAACGTAATACACCGGAAATTAAAGGAGGTATTTCCAACTTCTTTTGTTTTACTTTTTTTAACTGTTCTTTTTAATAAGGGAATGATTAGTACAATATTTATAAAATTAAGTAGAATAAAAATTAACTTATAAAATTTAAATACTTATATAATAACTGGACTTAGTTATCAATTATTTTTTCTTTACAAATTATATATTTCAAGTCTTTTAATGTGAGTTATAAATTATTTACGAACTAAATATCGACTGAATATTTGCATTATGAACTAAATATCGACTGAATATTTGCAGCCATTAAATGCCTTATTTCTCTCTGAATCCAATCTTAAACGCCGACAGTCGCCAGCCTAAACTAGTCATTAAATTGGTAATACTCAGAATTATTTATACAGAACGAAATGTTCGGATCCCTTTCTAATTGTATTTAGCAGACAGAGTGAGAGATTTGGCACACTATACACCCATATCTAAAATAAAGCCAGTATGTGTTTCAATAAAACCAACCATTAGGTGTTCTTAGAACCTATATCAGCATCAGTTTTTCTTGCAGGTTTTTTTCTGGCGGCTCGCGTAATTAATCAACAATAAAGTTATATGACCCGCCTGGTGCCGGCCGGATTAGTATTAAAGTATACTAAATGATGATATAAAATATAACACCAAATTTTCACACCCCAACCCTCGCAACGGTTGCCAATTTAGTTTACCTTTATTATAAAACCAATAGTTAAATAGGTCATAAACGAATATAAAACAAATGGCCATTATATAAATCAGTATTTTCCTTGTTAATTTTAGGAGAGTCGCTTTCGCTAAAATCTATAAATTATGCTGTTCGGGAAATACTGAGTTCATACCGCTCTAAGCTCGCTACGGTTAATATCAATTGCTTTTAATGTCAACCTGATACTAATAAATACTTAATTTTAATAGAACAATACGCGCAATCGGTCTCGAGTGAGTGTTATTTGGGCTCTTAGTGATAAACAGAATCTAGCATAGTCGGAGGGAACAGGTGATTTTGGTGATAGCTAAACCGATTGTTACCTGACCCAGATACATTCACCGCTGATGAAAATTTAGCTCAAACCGATGAGAATTTCAACAGACATAATGATTTCGCGCACGATACATACATCTTTGTCTCTTTTAAGTCAAGGCCGAAAGAAATCGGAGGTCGTTCCGCATAATCGTATATGTGGTGAAGATTTTAAAACATCTAGAAATTATTTAACAACATACATACATCACACCGATCAGAATATGCATACCTCTCTTGCTTCCCATACGAGCATTAGTCCTTCCGTATACGCTCGTTTATTCTTGGCACTTCTGACCTGCCCTTATTTAATACCTTTTCTACCTGTTTAAGATATGTTAGCTTCGGTCGTCCTATACCAACTCTTCAATTCACTTTTGCTCTATATATTTGTGCAGTCTACTTGGGTCCATCCTTTTATATGTAACAACAAATGTTCCTTTACTATTATCTGCTTTATCCACCAAGTCTGTCGCTTGGTAGATAAAGCAGATAACTAAAAAATATTTACAAACAACATGTCGCCTGCGGCTTGATCTTCAATACGTGAGCGGTCGGTATTCCTGAGAATTATCTCTAATATCTAACATAAAACGACAAAAATATTTAAAAAGCCATATACCATGCCAATAATAGAGCGTCTCACAGCCCACCGTCAAGGTTTAATCCTTCTGCCAATCGATACTAATATTATGAATACGAGTGTGTCTGTCGGTCTGTCTGTCTGCTGACCAGCTTGGGATATAGGTTTTTTTATTCCAGGAATATTCCAATCAGCCACACAAGGTTCTCCAAGAAAGGAGGGTTTTACCCATAAGAGTACATTTGAGCTGCACTGTTTCGGATGGATTTACCGCCATCTGTCGATTCTGGTAACATAGTCGCCTATTACAACATATGGTGCAGTGAAAGGTACCTACTATTCTATTCTGCCGGACGAAAAGGAATACTTTACAAATGTATAAAATAAAAATGCGGTATAAATATCAGTGTTGCGGTACAAAGACAACGCGTGCCGTCGAGTCGCCGCACGAATTGATTCTCGATTACTTACCGCCTGAGCCTTCGCTCACGCGAGCTCTCTGAGCCCTATTGGCTTCACTCCAACCAATTGCGGTTATTTGGTAAAATTTAAGATGGCGTTCTTACGAAAATGTTCGAGTACCTACACGCGAAGCCATCGATAGTTGCTTCGAAAATATATTTGTATTTTAGAGTTATACTGCTAACATGTTCAAAAATACAAAATCTCCCTATTAAAAGGCAAGTACTTACAACATACAACAAAAATAAAATTATTTTTAACATTTTTCCAAAACATATTACAACAATACAAATATAAAGAAAATATCTTGGAAAAAGTCTTCCAAAAATCATTACCATGTTTCCGGCTTTCCTTTTTTTATCAAAAGTCCTTTTCCTGTGGAATGCCGACTAGTAACGAGCCCTCCTAAAACCACGTATGCCATCCACCATTCCGCCTGCTTCACAAAACATTGCAACCCAAAGAGCGACTACCCACAAAATTTCGTGACGGCAGAATTTAAAATTCTTTCGCCCCTGGCTAGTGGAACTCTAACAAAATTACGGCCCGCCGAGTAACGAACGAAAAACGGAATCCTTCCTAAACTCCATAACTCACGATTTTTTACTAGCATTCAAATGAAATAACCACCGTAATTATCCGAAATTAAACGGGAATTAACACGTGCGCGCCGCTAAGCAAATAAGGCAACATAGATATAACCTCGCACCTTACAGATATACAAGGCTATATAGCGAGAAATCTCCCGGTAGGCGCCCGGTTTTATTGCATTTCTACTCCACGCACCGCTCACTCTCTCTAACACGCCGCTGCCACTGTACAACAGAGCGGGACGGGTAGCGTCCACCGCTGCTATCTTATTTTATTCATGGTAGCGCGGAACACGTCGCGTGTGAGATGGTTGTACCGAAACGGGCGTAGGAGAAGAAAGGACGGAGAATGCCTCTCAAGACCGGCTGCAAACAAAACGTAGCTAGGGTGAGTGGCCACTGACAATTGTTATTCGACATATGTAGTAGCGACTACAAGTATCATAAAGGAATGATGAATAAAAAGGATGCATCTATCGAGTGGTTGTCTATGAAGGCATGAGACGCGAGGCATTGCGAGGACCGGTGTTTGTTATGATTATTTATCATTGCCTACTTTCCTATTAACGGTATTCGGCCCTTGGCTAAAACAAAGCTTAATTAGAATTTAGAAGGAAAAACTAAACAGTATCGATATATCTTTTTAAAAATAATTTAATAGTACCAACCCAAGTAGTTGACGTTCGACAATGTAAATTTTTCGTCCGTTTTAAATATAGTACCTAGCTTATTAAAATAAATACTGTATGATATTTTTTGTTTTTTTATAAAGTAGCAACCAAAGAGTTTTGTTTTTATATCATAGGTATAAAATAGCAAGCGTAAATTAATCTAGACATTTCAGAGTAGTAAATTTAAGAATTGGATGCGATTAATTTAATACGCAAATGGGCAATGACCCTTATGACCTCAAAAGGTTACGAGGCAACAAACAAAGGTATAGGATTTGTGAGCTTAAACTTGCCGCATCGAGATGGGTTGCAAAATTAAGTTTCGTATTAATGAATTTAAAAGAAAGAAAGCTGGCGATACTGTAGAAGTTTCGTTATTTTTGAAGGCAGTTTTAATTATAGCATTTTTGAAAAGGTATCCCCTGAGCTTTTCTTGAGGGTTCATCTTTCTCGATATCAAAATCGATGCGTCAAAGCAAATCCTACCTAACTGCTTATGAAATTGAACGAATATATTTTCAGTAGTAAGTATTTTAAATATAATACATAAGCGACACGGATACAGAGTGAACGAGGCGGTAGACAACCGAGTTTCCGTTTCCGTGAAAATAATAAAAGTAATCTAGGTTACATAACATCAGCTATCTGCCAGGACAGTTCCTTTAAAATCGAATCAGGCATTTCAAAGATTAACGAACACAGATAAGATTTCTTTAATATAAGTAGTATATAGGTAAATATATGTGCAATATTTTTATTTTATAAATATAATACCAACCTATAGTTTGTTACTTGGTAATGATGCATTTCAATAGCATTCGTAAATAATAAAAATAAACAAATAAAAGATTGTGAATATATTTTTGAAATTGGTCTAGTAGTTATTGAATTGAATTTAAAATCAAATCCTTTAACTTTATAGTAAGTATAGGTTTAGTCTGGCAACACGCAGCGGGTTCTTACGAGCTGTATAAAAAAAACAATATTTTGTTTCTTTTGTAGGTTGTACCAGGTTGCGCACGCCTGACATTGAATTTGTATTTATTTCGACGTTAACAATAATCATGGACATTTCCTCCAAATGACACAAAATATTTTAATCTCTATTACCTATTATTTACATATATTTGTTAATCGAAATGAAACTTAGCTGGAGTGTCCACTTGCCAAATTAACAAGTTAATTATCAATTCCTACAGTGAAAAAATGTGTTCTATTACAAACATTTGATACCTACATCTGCTAGGAACATATTTATAAAGGCCAAGAGCAATTACCTATTGATATCAAATTGACGAGTCCGTATGTTTACTAGAGTCATTACTTAGGTAATAGGCTAGTGACATGAAGCGTATAAAAATTTAGTAGTGGCGTTGGTCTCGAACAATTTTTTTTTACAATAAAAAGAGTTTTTATTTATTTTTAATTAATTTAAAAAAGATACACTATCATCGCTAACTAAAGATGACGTTATAATTTTATTTTGTAATATAAATATTTTTAAATTTATTATTGATTTGGTAAGGGAATGAGGTCTGTAGTCTAACATCAAATAGGTCCAGAAAGGAGCAATTTTGCCCAAAATTGCAGCGCTGGGAAAGCGTGTTAGCAATCCCAGCTTTTGCGACGGTAATGCTGTAGCCCATCATCGCCCTGTGCATTTCAGCTGCACTGTTTTGGATGGATATTCCGCCATTTATTCGTTCTGGTACCTATTTTAGACGCCTAATACGACACCCGGTGCAGTGGCAGGTACTTTATTCCGCCGGTACCTCCGGAAAGATATTTAATCGTAATTAACCCTTAGCCTTTAAAGTAGTGGTATGATTGTCTTTTTTAGATTTCTATAGAAACCTCTTTGCCTTCGACAGCATTATGCCGCGCAATTCGCTTTAAAAAGTTTTTACTTTAGTTTGTAGGTACTAAATAACTGCATCAGTGTACAATTTAAACAGCATAAACGTTTTACAAACACCTTTGTATATTTTGAACAAACACGTTGAATGTATTTCATGTAATTACCGCGGGGAATAAGAATAATGCACGCTGCTCTACAATAATTCTTGAAGTGGACCGCAAACTTTAATATTGTTCTCAATCCAATATTTTATCAGGGACTACCTATCCTTCGAGAATAGGTATAAATGTTTCAAATAGCCCCCGAGTTTCCCCTCTGCGAGGATATTTACTCATATGATGTAGTATTGAACCTCTTTTAAGTTGATACTATATATGATTATGTATAATGGATCTTAACTGTGTAACTTTAAGAACTAAATTCGAATACTTAGAATAGATTGAAGCCTTGGCCGTGCCTCAAACAAAAGGAGCTTTGTCTATTGCGGACTATTGTTCGAACGATAAAGTTGACAATGCTGTAAAGGTGGGGGCTGAGGCGGCAGTCGCTGGCGGTGGACGCGCGGGGGAAAGCGCAAACGATTTTGGCCTCTATCGCGGGAATGTAGCCGGGTAAAACGAGAAATAATAAAAATATCTTTATAAAAGAAAGTCGGGCATCATAAATAATGCATGTCTAGTTTTGTGTACAGCGAAGGAAATTCGGTTTAGAGTCGTTTGAAGGAGTTCCCAGGGTAAAGGTAACTCTGTTATGTTTGCATACACTCGCCGGTGCTCGAAACTGACTATAACATACTTACGCTCCTACATTATATATCGTGACATCTGTCTGTCAAACGTCTGTGCATCACTAGTGAACGTTACACGCCTCGCACAAAACACTGACGGGCTTGCTGGTTGAAGGACTTGTAACAATTCTCGCATAAAACGTCTGATAGATATAATTGAATATGAGTACATGAATTGTGTATTAATAGTTATTATAAATACACCCAACGGCTCGACATTGATCTTAACCAATGATAAGTCACTTAAAACATTACGGATATCAAACAACGGATAGACAATTTTAGTACTTTGACTAATATAATTGTCTCATATAACATGTTATATACACAAATGTTCTTCATATTTGAGTTTGTCTTGTTTATCTTTGGAATCGAACCCTAGATCCACAAGATAGAGACCCCAATGCATCATTGCACTATCTAGTTAGCTGTGTTTTTGTCTTTAATTCACGCGTGGTCGTTTCACGGCTCAGGCTTAATAACGATCTAGGCTTTGCTGTGAGGTATCGGCAGAGTAGAATAGTACCTCCCACTACACTAGCTGTCGTAAGAGGCGACTAAGGTACCAGAACCGATAGATCGTGTATCCATCCGAAATACTGCAGCTCAAATGCACAGGACGGGGATTGGCAGCAGCATTCTCATTGCGAAAGCTGTGCTCTGCGATTAGCAACCTTTTTTGGAGAAGCCTATTTTCAGCACTGGACTTCCAATAGCTGGTATGATGATGATGACAATGAACGGCTTAAGTATGATCAACTAAACGATTATAGATGCATTAAGAATCCCCGTGTATTCGTGTTCTAAGGATGATCTTGTTAGATTGTGTTTACACTTGTGAACGCCGAGCAGTGCAATATTAGCAATGCATTGACAATTGTGCGTACAATCCACTGCGTCAGTCTTGGAACAAGGGTTGGTTTCAGACTTGATTTATATAAGGTAGAGGTGAGTATGTTAAGATAATATATAATAATAAATATTATCTTGAAATACTCACCTGTGTGTAATAACAGTGTAATAACACTAGAGAAATATAGTTAAAATACGCATATTTATTTTTTTTTATATTCACTTTGGCTTTCCAGTTTATTATTAAGAACATTCTTAGTATAAAATATATGACCTTCATTGTAACCCAAAACTAATTAATATGGCTTCAAGTCATTTTATAATCCTTCTTTGGTGGTATCTTGAATAAGTACAAATGCATCTCCCACAATCATCATCATTACAGCCATTAGGAGTCCACTGTTGGGCATAGGACTCCTCAAAAAAGTGGGAATTTTATCAATAATTGCCGCGCTGGTTAAGCGCGTTATAATATCTCCGATACCACCATCTGTCGGTTACGACACCTGGTACAGGGGTACTATTCCTCTCTACCGGTAGCTGACGGCAAACCTCACCTCCCACAATACACACACACACACACACACACACATATTAAATCAAACATCATCTTATGCGTTGACTTGACTCCGAAGTAAGTATCATAAAGCACTTATGTTATGGATGTAAGACAAAACAGGAATTACAAATACGAGTGTTATACAAATACAAACCACCCGTTTTTTTAGCAATGTTTCATATCTACAGCCAAAAGAAGTTTTATATAAATTAGTCGCATAAAAGTATTTTCCGTTCAAATAAAAAAGTGCAAATTAAGTTTTTAATCAACAGAATTCTATCCATCAAAATCCAAACCGCAACCTCTTTTCCTAGATGCAACATAACGCGGTCAAGAAGTTAATTTTCGTGATGTACCGGCGGAGTAGAATAGTACCTCCCACTGCACCAGGTGTTGTAAAACTAAGGTAGTTTAAGGTACTACACTGGTATATCCATCCAAAACAGTGCAGTTTAAATGCATAGGGCAGGGATGGGCAGCAGCATCCCCGTCGTGAAAGCCGCGCTCTGTGCTTGACCAGCACGGCAATTATTGGCAAAAAGCCTCCTTCCTTGGAGAGGCATGTTGATAATGAAGTCTATTATGTTTCGAAAGGAGTTTTTCCTGTGCAAATCAAATTATGCAAATAATGTTTCTACATAATAAAGTTGTCAGACGAGTGCGGCTCGGATCCGGCGATCGCGCGGTTGCAAATGAACCCGGTCCCGTGGCAAAGCCGAAGTCATTTCCGTGACAATTCGTACTCCGTGAAGTGAGCTGCACGCGTCGTTACCGGCACTCAATTATGGGCAAACTCCGCCGGCGGCTAACTCCAATGTGTCACTAACTGTGGTTTAAATATTAACACAACGGCGCAACGGTCGCGTTGCGGTGCCGCCGTGCCAGAAGGGCGTAAGTAAAGAATTTAATTTACGGTAGGGATCTTTTTGGAGCTTGTTCTTGTGTTATATACTAAAACGTGTTGCTAGTGAAAGGGCGGGAAAATGGCAATCGGAGGCACCGTGTTTTTCACTTAACTTTTTGTGTTTCGCTCGTATTCATTGCCAGCATTATGCTATTTGCAATTTTGTTTGTGGGCATAAAATAATAATAATAATCACTAGAGTTCACTCACGACTTCGACTTCAATCACGTCTCTCGAGTTTATTCCTTTCCATTTCTTAGCATTCTGTGGTTAATGGTAAATTAATCTATGGTCAGATTTTTTTTTAATTTTTATTCCATGAAAACGTAACAAACAGCAGTCACATAACATTAGTAAGAAAAAACAAAAGTTTTAAGTATTTAGAAACCGTTTTCTTGAGGTTGTAGTAAAGCCCTTCGAGTCTTAGTACTTAACATAAATATTAAATACCGAGTAACGGATCTTATTGATTAAAGGATAACAATCATATAGGATCAAGATATAATGCACAGTCGTGCGCCGGCTGTGTATACAGTGAATTAGTAAGCAGTATACATCCCGACACCCATGAAATGTTAATATGCTATGATTAGCTTAATATAATCAATCAGTGCAGCGACCTAAGATGGACCTATTGTCGATGCCTCAGGTCAAAATGGGTAGGGCTACATTTGTAGCGGTTATCCCGTTAGATCGACGACCCTACACCCACATCTTGCGGATGGCTTAAACCGTATGTGTTTAGTACGTAGTCTCGTTACTCTTATAAATATGTCTTATAAATCCATCAAAACGACATAAAAGGGCCCTATACTTATCTGAATGTCTCTGTATTTAGCACTGGATTAAATATGATTAATCTTGACAATTACAAACATGAACAAAAGATCGTCTGAAACGACCTCATTCTCACATGTTTCTACCGCCAAATAGCAGTGAACAGATTGAAGGGTGAGAGGCAGTTGAATTACTGGGTAACGTGACATAATATCTTCAAATCTCAAGATCGTCAACGCCTTTGTTTTATTGCATTATTATTTAATCAAATACTAGGTTTATTTTACCTATGACTTAATTAGACAAGTCATAGACTAAACAAACCTTGTGCTAACCAAGAAGTCATCAATCTAAGTTCAACTTTCAATAAATTCTGAAGCGAACTGTGTGTTCGGCTAATCGCCATAGACCGAGTAAGTTCTACTCTTTCGAATTTTGAAAAATGAAAGACCTCTTTTGACGTTTCACCCCAATCTGAGACCGAGCTCCACCAAAACCCTTCAATGCATCAGACGGGCGGCCTGTTTTGAGATAAGTCGCGCACAGTAAGGCCGCACCTGCTCATTGTTAATTCCATCTGAAGCCGCAGCACACAAAGGCCTGCACTGTATGCCTTTCCAACCATATTGACAGATCAAGACCGAGTACACCTATGTAGAGTCAGTAACACCATCCCGGTGCAGTAATATCGTAATGTAAGCCACTGAATTTGACATTGTTGTTTTGTGTCGGAATATTTTTGTCTTTAAAGAATTCAGTTAGTCAGGCGAATCAGACGCTTGTTAGTTTTACTTGTAAATGCTGTTTTTCCTTAGTTGTTTTTAGTGAATATAGTCCGAATTGCCACATGCCACCACAACCTTTCAACTTAATTTATTACGAATTTAACTTCAGGAAAACTTTATGAAACTATTAGAAAGTGAATGCAATAGTGAATAAAATGGGATGTATCTTTGCCGTAAACATGACTATTTAGGCAACTGGCAAGTTATTCTGAGATCCTTTCGCTTTCAAATGGTCTAGGGATAAATAGACTAAGCTGAATATCCAACTCGACGCTTAATCTGCGTCCTTATATCTTTGGACTGTGTGCTCAACTCATGCCAGACCAATTTAACGATTGGTAACATTCAATTTCGGATATTAATGATAATTAATTAGCTTCAACATATATATAGTGGGGTATCTCATCCAATTTAATAAAAAAAAGCCTTCATAAAAGTTTTAAAAGTTGTATTTAGTTTCAGACAATTAACTGAACATATAAGAGTCACGAATGTACAAAAAGGGTATATTATGTTTATCGCCGTTTTTAACGCTCAATTACTTTATTATATGTATTTATGATAATATAAAGATGTACGAGTAGACATGGGGGTCTTCAAGTAATATTGTACTACCGACAACTTAATGACACGTTCGCTTACTAAACTTTTCTTTGCCGACAGTCGAACCCGCCCCCCTCCGTCAAACTAGCACCGTTTTCTTTAACTTAAAAAAATGGTAACTCGAAGTCGATCGCATATTATATGTGGCCACATTATGTACGTATTTAATCATCGAAAATACAGTTTTATTCTTGTTTAATTTTTATGAAAAGAACACTGTTATTTGTTATGATATTTATTGGCTTATGATATCTTTGTACTTGGAAAGTTGAAAAGCTAATTGGCTGGTTGAAGGACCATTCCATTCTGCGAGTTCTCCATGAGGCCTCACATTGGCAAGCGTATTGTATTCGTACCATGTTCACCACAAGGTGAACCACAAGATTACGCTGGATTCAAGCTACACAATCGTTCCTATTGGAAATCACTTGAGAAGGCCTATGTCCAGCAATAGTCGTAATAATAGCTGGTATACTGATGAAGATGAGTTGTACACAAACTTTGTCATACATAGAAAGTTGCTTTAAAAAGACTTCCCGAAAGGTACCCCAAACGCTGTACCATGTTTTATAACTTTCAAAGATCAATTTTGTTACGTGCAGCGAACACGTGAATGAAAACACTATGTCGATATGATGAACCCCGCTTTGTGACCCCGACCTAATTTCCTTATGTCAATTCGAGGCCGTAGATCGACGCTCGGCGCATTGTACTCTGGCTATTTTGAAGTGTCCGCTACAGGTCAAGGCAAAGACTGTTAGAAGTGGTGACATCTAAAGCCTTGCTATTGAAATCAGGCTATACCAAGGCGAAGTTATTTTAACAGGGTATATTGAAGTATTGTAGTTAGGAATTGTAGCGTGGACTGTTTCTTCACCTTCGTTAAGACTGTTTCTTTATTACTGTGCCGAGTTGCTCACTACGTACCTTTATACTACGAGTGCAGACCCAAAATATAGCTTGATTAACTTGACAACTGTCAAATTAAACGTATTATTAAATTATTTTAATAGATTACTGTCCTAATTTTGTATTATTTTTTTAATATATTTCATGTGCAAGACCATGGCGTTCTAGAAGGAGACCTCTAACAAATGTCACCTGCATGGGTACTGCACTTTCACCTGACTCTATCACCGCCGAGACGCAGTGAAATTACTATGTGTCTTCAGGTCAGGTTGGAGACATGTAGGCGTATCTTCGTGATAACACAAGCTAAATACAAAGATGCGTCTATAAACTACGATGAAACTTACATTCGCGTGGACCGTACGCTTGTAAGCAACATTATAATCTTTATATATATAATTCTACTGTACGTGTGTATGTCACTGAACTCCTAAACGGTTTGGCTGATTTGTTTTTTTTTTGTATGCGTTTGTGTGGCGCCCTGGATGGTATCGATTTACAAATCAACCCGGTAGATGGCGGTGAAGTAATTATCTAGATTATTTATCTTTGTATACTGCAAGTAAATGGCTGGATCGTTTTGAATGATTTTTTGGTGAAAAAATTTATTTAGATTCACATATCAGCCCGACAGATGGCATTTCAGTCAGGTTATTTATCTATACTGTATCTATATGACTGGATCGACAAGTTAATTACAAACTACTGACCCGATTTTAATATTTTTTCGTTCATAGTGTACAGTTTCATCCAACTTGAGACATAGGATAGTATATATCTCAATTTATAGTCGCAATATGTTTTTTATGATAATCATAAGTAGATATTAAGTGTACAGTTAAAACAGTATTTCGTCTATCGGGACAGTTTTTGTATATATAAGAATAATCGTCCAAATGTATGTACCCGTATATCTCTAGAACAATCGTAGCAAATACAATATTTTTGTGTGTGTTTGTAATTGACAAAGCCGCTTTTGTACGGCAACTGCGGAGTTGGGATATTTGTAGGATAGATTTTATATAGGTTGGAAACGCAATAACAGAAGATAAACTTCTTTAGCATCGTGATCCGATTGTCAGCCTTATAATTCCACTGTTGGACATAGACTTCCCCATAATAGGAGTATTTTTGCCCGTAATTGCCTCGCTGGGCAGGCGTGGTGGCAATCACAGAGCGCTTCGTCACGATGATAATGCTGCCTATCCCCACCCTGTAGTATTTATATCCCCACGCCATTCCACAAAATACACGCATATCGGGACATCGACTGAGCAAAAAACAGTTTAATAATAAAGCAGTAATTCTGGTTGAATTTATGAGTGTATATGATACAACGAAATTGAAGATAAAATTATGCTCGTACCCGATCAATCACAAAAAAATGCAAACACATTTGATTAAGAAGTCATCTAATAAATATTTAGCATTGGACAGCAGCTCTGCTGCCGGTGGCGCCGCCTTCATTAGCGATTCTGATACCGGCATTTCTGTTCACGACATCCCGTTAATAAATAACAAATTTTTCGCTCAGTAAATATTTTCAGTTTTAATTTGTCTACTTAATACAATTTTTGAGTCCGCTATTTGTACATTTTGTAATATTATGTGCAATAAAGTTCAATAAACAAAATATATAATTAAAGGCAGTCGAATAAGTATTACAATTTATTGGTATACAATCTTGAAATAAGACTAGAAAGATATAATTCAAACAAATGATTTGAAATTGTTAGAACGTTTACATATCAATCAGCGTGTTTCTCTGTTCTCACTTCGTGTGGATCTTCAGTAAGGTGAGTATTTTGAGTCTTAGATTTAAATCGTCAAGTTGATCAATAACGAAATTATAGTGACTTGACATTTTGCACAAGGGTTCTTTTTATAACATTGGGAGGGCAATAAGAAATAATTTCTCAAAATTCCCACTCCAAAGGGGTAAAAAAATGTGCCATTTTTGAAGTTGTTCGAATAAAATTCTGTATATAGGTTGTTCGTTAATATTCATGAAACACGTGTAAAACGTTTTTTAAAAAATCATCTCTGAAGGGGGTGTAGGGGAGTTACAAAGTTAGTTTAAAAGTTCTACAACTTAACGTGGGGAAAACTGCGGGGCGCTACTCACGTCATATATATAGGTAGTAACCAAAAACAGCTGAGTTACCTGTTTTAAAACTACTGACGTCACGAGACTTATCACAGTTTTATGCAAAAAGCAGATTGTATAGCCGTGAGGTACCGGCATAGAAGAATAGAACATCCCTCTGTATCAGATGTAGTAAGAGGTATCTATATTATATTAGATATCTATATTATGCAGGTAAATAGTTTGAGGCGTATAAAGGATACGCCTTTACTATTTCCTAAATCCAAATATCAACAAAGCACCAACTCCTTAATCAATGCACCTTTATCTAAAGCCCCATTTATCCCTCAGACCAAAATGTGCCTCAAGATTGGTCACGCCTACTGACGACATAAAATCGCACCAACTCCTCACACCACTCGGCACCGTCGCAATTTCCCAACGTTCTAAACCTACATTTTAGGCTGCATACTACATAATGCTGCAAGACTCACAAAGACGGGCTATATTCATAGCCCCGACAGCCTCCCACGGGTGCCAAGTTAATTCCAAGTTTAAGGAGCATGGTTATTAAAATACAACGATCCCGCTTAATAGGTTTTGTGAAGTGCCGCAAAAGTTGGGTACCGACGCCGCCCGGGTCCTGTTTGTGAGCGAAATCATCAAACTTACCCGCTCAAATGAATAATAATGTGATCGATACCGTGATGTAGTTAATTAGCGCCGGCGCATTGTCGCGTCGGGAATCTGACGCCATGAATATTTTGTGCGTGCAACATTTGCGGAGCGCCATTTTAAAAATATGCCATTGAGCCCTTATCTATTATTAGTTTCGCATTTAGAACCGGGAACTTGCGGTGGGTTTCTGTTTCAATTACAGAACAAATACAATTGATTAATACAACAGCATATATGTGCTGCCGAGAGGTACCGGCAGAATACAATTGTACCTCCTACTGCACCAGGTGTAGTTAGAGGCGACTAAGGTACCAGAACCGATCGAGTGCGGTATATCCATCTGAAAGAGTGCAGCTCTAATGCACTGGGTTGGCATGGGCAGCAGCATCCTCGTCGCGAAAGCTGCGCTCTGTGATTGCCAACACGCTTGCCCAGCGCGGCAATTATGGGCAAAAATTCTTCTTTCTTGATGAGGCTTGAGTCCAGCAGTAAACTTCCAATGGCTGTTATGATGAATGCATATATAAGTATAACATATAATGCTCGATACATCGCAAGCATAATACTAGAGAGCACCCTGTGTACCTGTGAAATAATAACAATAAAAAATTTGAAAGAAATAATAATTTCACGACGGTGATGCTGCTGCCCATCTCAGTCAGCCCTGTACATTTGAGTTACACTATTTTGAATGGATATGCCGTCATCTGCCGTTTCTAATACCTTAGTTGCCTCTTACGACACCTGGTACAGGCGGTTACTATTTTACTCTGCCGGTACCTCACGGCGTGAACATTACAATGTATTAAATGTGGGTAGTTGGAGGCGATTGAGATATCAGGTTCGCAAACAACGCCTACCTGGTATGGCAACTAGGGCAACGCGAGATGCCAGCCCTTATCCGACCATGTGCATTAACGGTGGATGTCCTAAGTCCGACATGTTGATGACGACATAGATCGGCAACGATTATGTGGTAATGCTACTTTTGTAATAGTACCAACAAAATGCTAGAAGTGCACGGAATTATCTTTGAATGCTGCATTATTGACCATTTAATGCTACCTGTTGCGTATTTATAAATACACAATTCATTATAATTTCATAGTAAAGCCGGTATTGAGCTCTAGGAATTAAATAATAAGGTAAAAGGTCCAGCCGAAAATACCATGGGAATATAAAATACAGTTGGTTTAGTGAAGAGCGATTGGGATCGATAATGCGTTTAAACTTTATTAAATGCCAGTTTATTTTATTTGTTGTAAGCTTGACAGCCAGTTGTTTGGACGTAAAATTAAGTAAATATTTTTGAGGTATTGTTTTCATTTGAAATAATGGGACTTAGTACTAAATAGCCTAAATGGCTTTTTGGTACTATACTATTAGTAGTACTATACTAAAAAATAATAATTAATCCACATAACATCCCAGCCCTGACTCCGTGATAATTAGCTTAAAGTACTTTTGTTACAGATATTAGTTAACATACACATATGAAACACCCAGACACAGAACAATCACAAATGTTCATTGCTTTTCCTGGATGGAAATCGAACCCATTTTTACCTCTATTATACATACATTTTAACTCTGCCTCCGATAATAGAGTGTATTACCGAAGATTATCTAACAAGTTTGTAAAATCTTTTTTTGTTGTAATAATTACTATTGATTCGTTTCTACTCTGTCTTGTCACAGTATTTTATGTCGCGCCCGTGGGTCATTTACCCTTATACTTAGGTTTTTCATATTGATATGTAAGATACTTACATACAAAACCTTTGGCCATGTACAAACCAGACAATCACAAAGAACAAAAAGAAAATTATGCAATTCGATGCAGCCTAATATACATTTTGAAAATCCACATTTATACAAATTTCTAGCTAGTGTGTATATCTATACACACCTCTATAAATATATCAATAAAAGAGATAGATTATTGAAATGGATGATAGTCATTAGTTTTAATCATACATGATCTTCTGTAGCATAGAAAGGCCCGGTCAGAATTAACAATAATAAACGGGCACGTATGAAAGAGTGCCTTGAAGTACCGGCAGAGTAGAATTGTACCTCCCTCTGTACCAGATGAAGGTACCAGCACCGACAGAGTGCGGTGTAGCTATTCGAATCAATGTAGCTTAAATGCACCAGGTCAGTGGCCAGTGCGGCAGTTATGGGCCCAA
This sequence comes from Heortia vitessoides, assembly GCA_020976665.1. Lineage (NCBI taxonomy): Eukaryota > Metazoa > Arthropoda > Insecta > Lepidoptera > Crambidae > Heortia > Heortia vitessoides. The sequence continues at coordinate 3,584,169 of JACJUM010003259.1, read as the reverse complement.
CTCCACCTTCCTTGGGAAGGCCTATATCCAGCAGTGGACTTCCAATGGCTGTAATGATGATGTATAGAAGGACTATTGTAAGTCATGCCAAAACCATAGCATAACCATATACTTCATTCATAATTACATAATCATGGCGGAAAACTTTATCCGCGTATATCCTCGGTATATCCGTACCACTGTAAGAGATTCACTCAATGAGGGAGATATCATTCAGTAGGTATTGATATTGCGTGATATTATTGGCCAAATTTACAATGTATTTACGAGGCGTCGTTTTTATGGTAGCCCTGCGTTACTTTACCCTCGGCAGCGACGAGTTGCGTACGGGTAAAAGTAGAGCCTTTATCGGTACCGCGGGTTGCGTGATCGTTATTTGAATATTGAGAGATAGAGGGGTTTTTTATGATGTTCCGCGGCAAATATCTCTTGTTAGATTTTGCAACCTCCGGCTATAAGAGTGGTGTGGTGTGAAAGATGTTATTAACACTAAGATTTAAAAAGGAATTATACAGGCCAGGCACAGTAGTTAGTAGGAAGAAGAAGAACAAAAGTGTTTTATTAATTTTATGCCGTAATAGGCTTTTGAGGTACCAGATATATCCGTATATATTTCGATATATCTTTAAACGGCGTATCTCAAACGCAACGTGACGGGGATACGCTCTGAAATTGCCATCAGATCTACTGTACAAATTATAGGAAAAATCAGGCTTTCTTGAGGATCAGGAATCAGGCTTTCTTTCTTTCCAGCTTTGGATTTTTTAAGATATTATTTTATGGCAAAGTTGCTTATAATATAAGTTGGAAGTACACTGACCATTTTTAAAAAGATTCGTGAAAAAGGTCTAGCGCAAAGTGATAGAGACTTTTAATTGTTGAAGAGACTAATAATTGTGGAAGAGGCTAATAATTGTTGAAGAGGCTAATAATTGTTGAAGAGACTAATAATTGTGGAAGAGGCTAATAATTGTGGAAGAGACTAATAGTTGTGGAATAGACTAATAATTGCAAAGACTAATAATTGTGGATTATAATTGTGGAAGAATTATTTAGTCTCAAAGAAGTTTATTTATGATTTTATGCGGATGAATACTAGAATTAATGTATAAATATGGACATAACTAAAACAATTTTCACACACTAATACGGCAAAAAAATACTTTTATTTTAATTATTAAGGGCAAACGAGCCAAAGAGTTACATATCACCGAAAGAGGTATCCTGACCTAGCAAAAAATTCCTTAATATAAGTACCGGAATCGAACCAACGTCGCTTGCTGATGCTTTAACCTATAATTATATACATATGTCTGAGACGCCATGTTCCAGCAAGCGCTTATTAATACAAACAGAATACATTACAAATAATAACATGTGGGTGTAAAGGGAATGAACAACAGGCGCGCGAAGAAATCGAGACGTGTGAATAGAATCGATTACAGTCGGCATAATTTCGTTTATAAATGTCCACCCACATGTTTATTCCCAGACATTTATTGTGAGACTTCTGCCTTATACTCAATGTTTTTATTTTAAAACTGTTTCTATTGTTTCTTTCGAATACAACACAACATATTGTTAAGGTAAAACATGCGTGTGAGCAAGATTAATATCATTGACGTCATCATCAGCATATCAGCAATACAATATAACCTGCTGGTCAGAGGTATCCCCAAGTATTGGATTTAAGCTACGCTGTTTCTAGTGGACATAACGCAATCTGTCGGTACCAGAACGTTACCCGCCTCTTACCATACAACGTTACAGCGAGAGGTACTATTCTAATCTAAAGGAACCCCACGGCATCTTTAACTTGGGAACTTGTTTTCGAGATTAAAAGCAAGATATGTGTTACGCCAGACTAAAGTTATATCTATGGCAGATTTCATCCAGATGTTTGCAGCCTTTCCCGCGTGAAAGAGTAATCCATCCATCCATACACACAAACTTCCGCATTAATAATATACGTCGAGATTAAATCTTATATCGATAAGAGAATATCGTAAGGAACATAAAAATTTAGTTATACTGGTCTTTAATCAGTATGTATCGTGGCATGCAACAATTATAAGATAAGTCTATAATAAAATGATCTCTACATCATTTTAAAACGTTTTTATTAAAGCACTAAATCTCAATTTTATGGCCAAGAACACACACCCACCATATTCACGACCCACAATTGACATATGGTAGTGAATGTTGAGTATGGCAGAAGAAGCACGCGAGAAGAATAAATTCTGTTGCAATTAGAGCACAGTGAAGTATGTACGGTGTGAGTTTGAGAGAGAGATTAAAGAATAGTTTGATAAAAGTTTGCTGTGGTGTAAAAGATGATGTTGTGACAACAATAGAGAAAGGAATGTTAAAATAGTTTGGACTTGTAGAAAGGATAGACAAAAGTAGAATGACTGCACAAATATATAGAGCGGAAGTGAATGGAAAAGTTGGTATAGAACGACTGAAGCAAATATATCTCAACCAGGTAGAAAAGGCATTGAAGAAGAAAGGATTAATGCGAGTAAAGAAAGTGAGAGAGGTATGCTAAGACCGTAACAAGTGGATATCCATAGTCTCTGCCTTACCCGAGGGGACACAGGGGTTATGTGTGTATCTCAATTTTGTATATTTCCTGGCTAACTTACGAAATCCGCTATGTACATCTAATAAGCACACGCATGTGCAGTATTTTATTCTAGTAAATATACTTTATTTATGTCGAACAAAATTATCAAGCGTCTATCAATCACACACTGTAAATGACCACGATACTACGACCCTCCATTACATTATCTATAAAAGCTTTGTGGCAAAACATTATCCATTTACGGTTCCCTTTACACAGAATAACTAATAACTAAATTGAACAATTTACGAAGGTATCCGCAATACAAAATAATTTTCTTTATAACTTACTAACAATTATGTTCAAAGCAATACATTCGTGTTACATATTATTGTCAAAGTCTACCGCATACATAATCCGAAGTCTCATAATGATGCAAAAATACTGGCAGCGTAGAACAGAGGGAGGTACTCTGTACCAGGTGTCGTAAAAGGCAACTAAAGTATTAGAAGCTACAGATGGCGATATGTCCATACAAAACAGTGTAGCTCAAACGCACAGGGCGAGGATGGGCAGCCGCATACCCGTCGCGAAGCTACGGTCAGCAGGGGACTTTCAATGGTTGTTATGATGATGATGATGATACAAGACTTCAAAGGTATAAGTGGTGATGTATTGCTGATTATAAAATAGTTTCTGACAAATTAACTTTTTAATGTCACATAACGAAATTTAATGTTGTTTCTGTGTTAGGTTAGCATAAACAATGCCTCAGTTGTATATGGTGAGGTGAAGTAAGCAAAATTTATAATTATTAGAGGTTTCTTTGATATTTTTTCATTGCTCGATTACACTATTTGAAGAAAGATCGATAGTTTTCTTACCTGGTTCCGATTTAGCTGTGGCTTTTGATATACAGACCCCACGTTGTAGTAGTGCTTTTTATTGTACACAAAATCAAATACAAAATCATAAAGAATACAAAGTGACAAGTTCTACTACAATAGGCGACCTTATTATCATCACACCAGCCATTGAAAGTCCTCTGCTGGACTTAGACCTCTCCAAGAAAGGAGGTTTTTTGCCCATAATTGCCGCACTGGGCAAGCGTGTTGGAAATCGCAGAACGCAGTTTCGCGACGGGGATGTCGCCGTCCATTCCAGCCCTGTGCATTTGAGCTGCACCTTTCCGGATTAATATACCGCAAATTTTTGGTTCTGGTACATCAGTCGCCTTTTATGACACCTAGTGCAGTAAGAGGTACTATTCTACTTAGCTAGTACCTCACGGCGACCTTATCGTTCAGGACGATCTCTCCTAGGCAACCTTTGGACGATAATATGATAGGACAGTTAGTATATCTTAACTATTAAATTCTAAATCTTTATTAAGCTAACGAACAATTACTACTTTTCTAAATTTGTATAAACATTATTACCAATTACGATAATTTGCATTGTTTCCAATTTCTTTATATCTTGAATTAATTGCGATTTTCAATTTTCATTCGAAAGTTTAATTCTTCAACCATCCATAGTATAATTATCCAAATATAAGTAATTCTTCAGTATTAGTCGTTCCTGTGTTTCCTAGAGTAATAACGAGTTTGTGTTCTCAAATTATTGCCTACAGCAGTCGAAGTTATGGACTTCTGACGTAATTATCCCAACTTTGTGTAGTTGTTAAAGTCGAGGAACCTTTTAACATTGGGGCATCAATCAAGGCGTAGTTTGTAAAATACAGGAGTTTCAAAAAAATACTTGGTCCTTTGCGCTTGTTTTTTACAAATCTAATTCGTAAATATTGAATACAATTTCAAATTGTTGTTTCACGATAATAATATATATATATATATATATATATATATATATACATATATATTCATTATTCATAAAAAATAAATAATATAAACTTTATAACGGCTTTCAAAATGCGTTTTATTTATCATGTTAACATTTTTTTTTGTTACCTGGTCAACATGGGATCAACTTTATTATATTTTAAACTTTTTGCTCGTAACATTAAATTTTCCCACAATTTCTCAACTTATTACATTTCCAGTAGCTACTTGAAAAATGTGTTAAAATTGTTCATGCAATCATTTAGCCAACGGGAGATTAGTACTAGACTACTGGTCAAATTGTCAAGTCAACATCAACACAATCCACGCGATATTAAACGCACTGATCCCATCGTGGTCGTCGCGTACACGTTACGTGACCATGACAGCGGTTCCGGTATCTGTAGATAGAAGGACAGAATGCGTAAGCCACACGTTCACGCGACTGTAAAGCGGGGCCGTGACGTAAACGACGCGTACTCGTAGCCTCACCGAAATATCACCCACGTCTGGCTAACTAGATCAGCTAATATTTGTCGGAACTCTTAACTAGACTAATAAATTTACATTAATAATACACTTCAGAGGGGACTATGTCTCAGGTGATGGCGTTACTGCATAGTAATACATTACTGCATTCATGATGTATCAAACTTGCAATGGACGGTAACCATCATTCGTCACTTATTTGAATTATTATTTTCTTATTGAATGTAATTTTATTGATACAATAATTTCGAGCCAGTTGCGACTGAAACATCTGTTGTATGGAATAAGGATGGTAATTGCTTTATTAAAGAATTAGGGAGGCGTTTGGTGGACCGGGGTTTGGACTACCGCACCGGGGCTTTTCTGATACAGAGGATCTCGCTTGCTGTGCAGCGAGGAAATGCTGCAAGCTTTCTCGTGACCTTTGAGTCGGATATGCCCCTTTTATCGAATGCGTAATTTTTTTTTAGAATATTAAATCTAATTTAATAGAATGTATATATAAAAAAAAATGTTATTATATCTTCGTTCTCAAATATATATAAATATATAAATATATATATATATATAATTAATTGTATTTAATCATTAAATAAAATATAAATTTATTATACTTATCTTTCTTCTTCTTTATTAACCTTTAACTCAAGAATATAATATTTTTAATATTAAACTTCTTATATAAAGATTGAAAATGAACATCCTTAAGTTGGATGCCAGGATAAGACACGAACATCACAACTGTTTTTTATATTAGTTTAAACGCAAGTATTGTACGTGCTGTTTTGATATTAGCTGCAATAAAAAAAAAAAATTTTTTAGTCTCTTGAGAATCGACATCGCCCGTGCGATAATTAGCGACGCGTGGTAGCAGCGATTCGGCTCGTCCAAACTCACGCACGCGATTGTACTCAAATCAGGAGTAACGCACCGTTGGTCAGCTCACCAGAACAAGTTATATTGTTTGAAAATAACACGAACTAGATACATATAAAAGCTGTGAGCCCACTGGAGCTGCAGGTTTTGCTGGCGGTGGAAGTCAAAACCAACCAAAACCAGGTATGCCGCCCTTTAGCGGTATATAGTCAGATGTTTCACTAACTGTTTCACTAACTTAACTATCCGCGGGGCACGCAGGATTATTACGGGCATCGGTCCTCTCATCTATGAGAGGCCCCGCCCTCTTTTTCGGTGGCGCTGGAATTGACGTCGGAGTAGTCCAGCACTAGGTTCGTCCGAAAAAAAAAAAAAAAAAAAAAAAAAACTTAACTATCATCTGAATCTTGAAATTGCACTTTACTATTTCTTTAAAAATAATATAGTGTCCGGGGTAATTGAACGTGAAATAAAATTAGAAACGAATCGTTTTGTCGTTGTTTAGTTTCAGCCTGCTTCCTTATCTATTACAAGGAGTGAAAGTACAATACGTTAGCTGGGAGTTAATAAAAATGCTATGGTCAGTAAATATGCAAGACTATTATTTTTACATATTTTTTCAAGGTACAAAGATGAAAGATGCCTTTATTACCTGAATCTTTCGAAGGAACTGAACTCAGAATGGACATTGTGTGCTATAAACTTCGTTTTTCTCCTGAAGTATTTGTTGGTATTTCATCTCATTTCAAAAATAAATTTTTGTTATTCAAGATATAAGGTATATTATTGCTTTTGTCTTTTTAAAATCCTTCGGTTTATAAATAGATATGGTCCGAAACTGAACTTGTGAGGCCATACTTTGTGTGGTTTAATTGTGTATTATCGCACAATCGTAAAAAGTGTCATCAAAAATATTATTAGCATACAATCATAAAACTGAGCATTACAGACGCTATATCATTCTGCATTATCAATTCTAGCCTCGTGAAAAACCGTTTAACAATAACTTTATATGTCCCATACCGTTTCACCGGCAGTATCAGAAACCGCCTTATTACTTTAGCATAAATATATATTCACTAAACGAGCACCGAAGTAGCGTAACTTATTCATGGCCGGTTTCGACCAAAGTCGAGTTCCACCGAGCAAACTAACACAGACAGCGCGTCAATAACGCCAATAAACTCATCGAAACTTTCTTAAGTAGCCGGCGAACACAATTTATCGATTTGATGCGACCTTTGCCACCCCATATGTCAGTTTAGAGCCGATATTGATAGTTGTTGGCATCTGGATCGGTGACATCCCCTACGACAGCTTAACAAACGTAAAGCGTCACCCATCAAAAAAAGAATCTCAATTGTGAACCTTATGGCGGTGCATCAAGGCGCACCGGCCCCACACACGCGGCACAACTGAGCGAGTTAAGAGAAACTTACGCGACTTCTAAGAAAATATTTTCTTTGAAAATGTACCGAGGTTTTCCCCGGTCGCGGGCTTAGGTGGATTTTCTTTTTCTCTCTCTCGAATACGGCCTTTTCATAACTGTCGGGGATCAATCCGGTCAAGAGATTTGGTTTCTAAATCCGGTTTCATCCGGTTACGGTGTTGTGGAGAGTGAAAGTGAGTGCTGTTTGTTATTGCGAATCGCTTCTTGGTTCTTCTGTTGCTAGTTATTTCAATCTGGGCATAGCTGGCTAGACGCTCTTTTGTAATGGACACAGGTAGCTTATGGTATTGTTATGAAACTTTTAGCGTAGATTTTGGTATCCACGCGATTTTATTTGGTACTTACGTCGCTTTTCTTGCTCGGTATAAATATCTACTTATTATTTAGAGTAAAAGGTCCGCTTTAAAGTAGACAAAGGCAATATGAACGAAAATAAAAGCTCGGACATTCGGAGTCCCGCTCAAAAAGAAGCAATCCAATCTAAATTTACTCCGCGACGAGACACCAATTGTTTACAACGCGATGAAATATTCAACGTAAAGAAGTTAAGTTGCTTAAAATTTTTACAGCAGTTACAAAACATAAAATAAAACTTTAGGGCACCGGCGAAATTCACTTAGCCGAAACGGGCCCGCAAAATGTTTACGACCCCTGCATTCCGCGCGCCGGCCGGAAGTGTGTAGTGAACCAAGATGGCCGCCGTTCACGTGACCGCGCCGGATTCACCCCACTTCCGGTGCTCCTCCAAATACCAAATATGTCAAGTGTATAGAAGTACGATAATTATCTAAGTCATTACGTCCACCCCATATTTTCAAACGGCACATCTGTTATTGTTTTGAGGTTTTATTTTAATAACACTTGTGAATTGATTCAGTCATCGCCCCAGCCTAATGAGCTGTGGTGAAAACGACTGCTTATTTTTATTGTAGGGGACTGCAACTAGGCAATTTTTGATCCTTCTCCTTAAAAGGGACCTCTAAACATCGATATGAAAAAAATTTACAGGCGTGAGAAGGGCTTCTAAGTTATCCTTTTTGTTATATTTTACTAGAGGTAAACCTCTTACAGAGGTCCATGTGCATTAGTTAATTTCTTATTTCGACCGCAAAACATCGCTCGTATTGCTATAAGAGTGTGTACGAGTGAGAGGTTCAGTGAAGCTGTGAGGAAGCCGTGAAGTACCGGCAGAGCAGAATAGTACCTCCCCCTGTACCAGGTGTCGTGAGAGGCGACTGAGGTAACAGAACCGACAGATTGCAGTATATCCATTTGAAACAGTGCAGTCCACAGCACAGGGCGCTGTTGGGCTGCAGCAACTTCGTCGTGAAAGCTGCTCTCTGCGATTGCCAACACGCTTGGCCAGTGCGGCAATTATGGGATAAATTCCCCCTTCCTTGGTGACGCCTATGTCCAGCAATGGAATTCCAATGGCTGTTATGATGAAGCTGCTGTGATCGCCTGGTGGTTAAAATTCGGTAATAACTCATGAAACATAAGGATTTTTATCATTTAAAAAGAAAATAAATATAATCACAATATTTGACGTGCAAATGTTAGTACTCGTAATAAGTATAATTGTTGTTTTCATTACTTTAATTTATTTCCAGTACATTTCATATAATAGTAAAACCTTTATGCATTTCTTCTTCATATCAACATTATCAGTGTCAAATTTGGCTTTCATCTGTTTCCCCATTTTCCTTAATAGGGGTAAAAATTAATAGAAATCTCATTTTGATATATAAATCGTATGAAACTTGACGAGCTAGTGATATATTTGTGATGGTACGAGTGTCTATAGACTACTTGAACTGCCTGACTGAACTGACATGAACCTATACAGGTAAAATATTGAGGATCAGGTAAATTATATAAAAGGAAGTAACTCTGCTTTTCTGTCATCTGTCCAGGTTTATCGCGTGAACCGAGTTTGATTAATATGGTACAAATACAGGCAACTTTTTGTCTCAATATGAAAAACTATGAAAATTCACGATGACAAATCTAGAGTCATCAACATCATATCAACCATTGGAAATCCACTGTTGGACACGGGCCTCCCCAAGAAAATAAGTAAAACTATTATAGTAAGTATTTTGCTCAAAATTGCTGTGTTGGGCAAGTGTGTTGGAAGGAAGGAATCGCAGGAAGGCTGCTGTCCATCCCTGCCCCGTGCATTTGAGCTACACTGTTGTAGGTGGTTATACCGCAATCTCTCAGTTCTGGTTCCTTAGTCGCCTCTTTCGATACCTGGTACAGAGGCAGGTACTATTTTCTCTGCGGGTACCTTGCGGCACTAGTTTAAGCATAATAAGGTAGCCTAACTGTGTGTACAAAGTAATCTATTTCAGCAATCACCACACGTAAAGAAGTTTGTGATTATCGTGCTATACCATTTTATTAAATATTCAGAGAGATGAAAGTTTAATGTAATGTTAATTTAATTTGACGGTCATTTTATCTTTTTTCTTTAAGATATCATGTTCTAAGTTTAAATTTATTATAGTAGCTAATACACGCGGAATTAATTGAGGAGTTCCATTCCTGATGCTATCGAAAGTGTGTGTACATCATTCTCAGATGATTGGTTTTAGCTTTCAAAGTGTCTGCAGCTAAAAATAGGCAAAGATCGCCGACGAATAATATACACTTTGTGTACGTATTTGAACAGCCCGCAATAAAGACAGCTAAATAATTAAACTTTGTCCGTTTAATAGAGGTATATTTAAGAACTGTTAGATAAATTCGTCAGATAAGTATTCATATAATAACCGAAACGCGTGGTACGCTTGATGACAGAATGTGACCTGGGTAAAAACCGAAAAACTCATGACTGGAGAAAATGCTGTGTTCTCGCTCGCACACACAACATACAAAATAATATAGAAATTCATTCAACAAAAAAATACAGTAGACTACACCTGACATTTCACAATAATATCAAATTGATCTATTCAAACACGAAATTGAAATATTGTTTATTCAAATATACCCAACCCTTATTGTATTCTACGTCCTTCATATATACAAATAAAATAGCAATATTTTAAATTTTATTTGGAAACTCAACTGCATTTTTTATATAAAAAATAACTTTATATCTAACGTTTGACTTTGAACAGAATTATTTACGAAGCGATCCAAAAACATTGATTTATAAAATTATTAATTTTTATTTTGAGAGTAGGGTAAATATGTAAAATAAAAAAAGGTAAGACAGCTTTTTGAGCTAATTTGAAAGTTTAAAAAAAAACTTCACCATTCGTGTATGTTCAAGTGTTTCGCATTTATACCGTAGTTAGAACAATGTCTAGGTATGCCTCAAAGCGGAGTCTTTATATGTTTAGTAGCTGAGTAGTATTTCACCAATTCACTCAAATAACCAAACGACCTATAATATACTCGTAGTAGGCCTTTCACCATATCAGCCATAAAAAGTCCACTGCTGGATATAGGCCTCCTCGTGAAAGAGAGAATATTGCCTATAATCGCCGAGCTAGGCAAGCGTCTTTGCAATCGCAAAGCGCAGCTTTCGTGGCAGGGATGCTGATGCCCATGCCCATCCCCACCCTGTGCATGTGAGCTACACTGTTGCGGATGGATATACTGCCATCTGTTGTTTCTAGTGCCTTAGTCGCCTCTTACGACACCTGATAAAAGAATAGGTACTATAAAGGAAGAGGTCTGCCGGTACCTCACGGCTTTAACTGAAGTTATACAAACAGATTTCCTATCAAGTTACTAACAACTATACAAGACTGAGCATCGGCTCTAATTGCCTGCATGCAAGCGCATCGGCAAATACAATTGGAATTAAACCTACTTAAAATAGTTTGGGATTTTCTGCCCATAATTGCCACCGTGGGCAGTTGTGCAATCGTAAGAACGTGACTTCGTGACGCGGAAACTGCTGCTGCAGAGATCAATCCTACCATCGCTGTCACAATATCAAAATTGATAATTTCTCCTTAATTTAACGTCAAACAGTCATATTGAGAATATGGCATAATTCGTATATGAATGTTGAGTGAAGAAATGGGGGTCTTATACATTCTTATGAAAAATACAAAACAAGATCAAAGTGCAGCAGTTCGATTATCTATATCAAATACTTGAATTATTGATTCGGGCTTCATCGTCTGCCCCATAAACTGGTCCTGATTAATTTTTCATCTTCCAAGCCCGACAGTAATATCGCTCGTAATATTAGGCCGGCATATTTTGCATAATTAATGCAAATATTTGAGAATATGAAAATAACATCGGCAGAAGACTGTTTGCTTATGATTAATGCAGTTCGGCATATATAGAAAGTTGGTTTGTTGATACTGATATCTTAATATTCATTATATCAGTAGAGGAATGTTGATGCTGCTGCCCATACCCGCCCTGTGCATTTGAGCTACACTGATTTGAATGGTATACCGCCATCTGTCGGTTTTGATACCTTATTCACCTCTTACGACACCTTATACAGAGGGAGGTAAAAATCTGCTCAGCCGGTGACTCACGGCAATCTTAATATTGATTGACATTTAAGTTTTCCTAGTTTCATTAATCTCTAACAACTAAAAGTTAGATACGGAATGGATTTGAACGAAATTTTACAAAAAAAGCTCATACGTTAGAATAGCACAGCAATATATTTTGAAGCAGGAGGCCAATACTGGATATTGTTTGAATAGGTCATCAACGAGGGCTTTTGATTTGAATTAAGGTTCTTAAGGCACAGATATTAGAAGATTATATATTTATTATATTTGATGATAAGATTAATTTTCTATAATTGACTCTGGATGTCGTCCCTCACAAACGGGACCGAATAAATATCCAATTTAACTGTTACTCAGACACCCTAGTTGCATACTAATGTTGCTGCACTTAAGCTGTCAAAGCTTGCGATGAAACATACATGTCAGGAATATATTACACTGCCCACGGCCTCGCTAGATTGTGATCGTGGAGAGTTTCCGGAGAAACCCAATTACCGTGGGGATAGCCTATGCTACTTCTAGATAATATAGCTTCCTTTTAATTAAACAGTTAGGAACATCGATCCAATAGTATTTTAGGTCATCTATTATAAATAAAGACCAAATGATCCACTTCAATGTTAGCATTTTCAATCGTCATCAGCTTTCAATGAAAGTAAACCTAAATATTCAAATTATTATAATAACAAATTATTAATAATTTCATAAATATGTTATCATTTTCACTTTGGAAATTAAGTTTATCCATAGAAAGACGTATACAATAGTTATTTATATATATATATATATATATATATATATATATATATAACTGCATCACGTCATGTTACTACTTTAATTATCAAATGCATTGTTTAAATTTTCTCAATGATAGATATCATTTCTGAAGCAAATAACCCAATAATTTGACATAAAACTTGAAGTGGCAAATTCGATACATATTTTATAATACTTATCTAAATAATATTAAATTCCCACCTGACTCCGAAATAAGCAGCCAGAACCACTTGTGTTACGGATATCAGACAACAGAGGAACAAATAAAACATTTTACTTTCATATATTATAAATGTCACTAAAACACAATTTAAAAATGTTTGTCCTGGATGAGGATTGAACTCACGACCATATTACAATATGTAATTGTTGGATAACAAATATATAATTTTACAAAATCTTTATAAAATAATCAGCAATACACATGTTTAAAAATAAATATAATATAATATGATATTGACCAATGCCCAAACATAAACATGTTTCTTTGTGCTTAATTTCGGCTGGTGAATCATTGGTATTATCTTCACCGTTGTTGTCTTTATTTCAGCCATACTAACTGCTTGGTAAACCCGTAATGATTAGTTTTGGTTTGCTCACGTCCACCGGATTTTGTTGACCATCCAATCAGTTGGTTAAATTTTGAGGGTACTTTTTGCTACGTTGTCACTATTTGACCTTTTCGGATACCAGTGACACCACCACCACCACCATTTTCTGTCTGCATTACTTTTACAACAATAAAAAAGCTTATACACTTACTTTTGTTTTCTTTTTT